>JTDE01004855.1:2702-47563 GCA_014338405.1 Paragonimus skrjabini miyazakii
CAACATAGAAACCTTACTTGAAGGAAGTGTTACGATTCTGGTAAACATTGTTGGCTAACATTCGTTTTTAACTCATTATGATTTCCAAATTTGTCCATGAAACAAACGAGCTCCGATGGAAAATACCTGAGAGGCGCTACGGCCTGCTGGTCAAGGGAGCAAATCTAGTGGACAGCGCATGAAACAACTACCTTGGTAGGAGTTGCAAGTGTCACGACAAGCGGTCAACGATAATTACAAACGAGCTGGCAGTGTAGTTCAACGCAATGAACTATGAACACATTGAGACAAATGCTGAAAGGTGCAAAACACCAGCCAACAGACTCAATCGAAGGATCAGGATGAAATTCAGCGAACCCTTAGGAGTTTCTATGAAGATCTGCAGCATGCCCAAATATGCATCGAGGATTGCACACTATTTCAAAGTACAGATTACTCCTGTTCACTAAAACAGTTAACTGTTCAACTGAGATAAAGAGGCATAATGATGAAACACCAACTACGGAGAATATTTCATGAGTCACTAGAAATTGCCGACATACGACTGCGTTGCAGCAACAGCTGAATCACCGTGAGCTAACTTTCTGCACATCAGAACGATGAAACATATAAACGTGAAGGATTCAGTGGCATGTTTCAGTGTACAATCGGAGTTCATATACGATTTTCCTCAGTTAACTCAAAAAATTGTAACTTAGGCCCTGAGGTTTACTGCCTACGAACAACGGAAAGCATTTCAAAGACAACTGCTACAAACTGCAAGACAGCGTGAGTGAGTTGGTCTCAAATGAGCAGCAGGTTGAAAACCAGCGCGAATAATGTTACGTAATGGACATACTTGTAGAGACCAACATGCTCCGTCGTCCAAGAGAACGGTTTAGACATGAGGTAGAGAAACAGGAATTGACCTTCCGGAAAGACAATCAGCACATGCAGCACTAGAAGTGAGAAGCCCAGCAGAGATTCAGGGTTGTGTGTGGCCAAGATCTGATGGACGACATTAAAACAAATTGCGATGTGAGAATACATGAAGTTTTAAAGACTCGGAGAGAAAGGCAAGTGTTCAATACCGTCACTGAACAACAAAAAAGTCAGCTAGGAAGTACGAAAAAGTGACCAATAAAAATGGACATGAAAAAGATTAGGAAAAGAAAATAGTCTACGTAAAAACAGGTGACATAAAATTGCAGCGATTAACTCAGCAGTAAGTTACCGATAATCCCGGAAAAGGAAACATGGGAGACTAACCCAGAGAGACGCAGCTAGGCAAGTAAGTAGTTTATTCACTGACAAAGGTGAGCATAATTATGTGGTGGCAAAAGAGTGAAACATTTGGTGTAAAAGTTATGAGTATTAGAGTCCTAGAGACCGGAAAGACAATTCTGAAGACAACAGACATGCCCTGGGTTAAACGTATGAGGACCGCCCCGTAGAATTCCAATATGAAAGATTGGAGTATATCAACCACCTAATAAAAATATTGTCGAGAGCAGTAAACATATGTTTGGCAGTTCGGACCTCACAGGCAAGGTTATTAATCATAATCAACTGAACTGACCTATGCATATTGTCTGAATATCAACCTATCACTCACGGAGTAGTTTGTTACTGCTATTAATAGAATCACTTTCTCTCTATTCATTTTCTCCGAAAGGAAGAGGAAGATAGCTCATACGGAGGGATATTCACATTTCGATTTATCTACATCAGCTGCTAACGTATAAGAAGCAATCATTATATAAACTGTACATAATCACAACGAATGAACAAATGGGCCAGAAGAGCTTCAATTTTGCTCACCAATGATGCAGTCTATCTCATTGTGAAAAGACTGACTGCGTCAGTGCCCTCTGTGTACATAAAACTGGTCGATACTGTCTGATTAGCACTGTTTCACAAATCAACAGTAGCTTCCGGTTATGATTACAAATCATCTGACCGGTTGGTGGGATGCGTTTAGTAATAGATGAAGTGCTTCGAGGGTGCTAATTCAGTTTATGCGTGAGCGGCGACGTGATCAACTAAAGTTAATGAGTTGGTCATTCTGGATCAATAATGGCTAGGCGAACAGCTAAGGCCAGGTACAAGTCGCTTCACAACGAATGTACTGTTCTGTACAGCACTAGTTTATAGTGATCAAGCTGTTCGTCTTTTGTCCAGTTGTGTGAGGTACTTAGGATATGATGCATTGCCAGATGAAGTATATGAAACTCGACCAGTAGGATACTCTGGGTTTTGTAAGAGGTCATCCATACGGTGAATTACCAAAAACGACCGCACATTTGTGGAGGTGGTACGGCAAACAGAGAGCATAGAAAGTTGCCTTTGTTCATAACAGAGCAAGTGTATAAAAACAGTATGAGAGTTTATCGCGGGATATCTCCCCAAACATCCGCAGTCCAAAAAATGTATGATAGATGAAAAGCAACAAACTAGAGTTGGAAACAGGTTATCACGTGTCAAGGTGAAAGCGGTTGACTAGGAAATAACGCATCAAGAAAAACAGCAACGCTGAATATGTGGTTATTCAATGTAAGTGGTTGTCACAATTGAAGAGAAAGTGCTCAAGATGACTTGGAAGACGAATTCAAACACGGAGATAAAATACGGTTGACTGAGACAACCTACAACTTGTGTTATATCATTTTCTGTGCAATCCCCGAAAGTTTGAAATGGCGCAGTCGTTAAAACCAACCCAATGTGCAGAATCGATGTGGAAAGTACCGCAGTATAAACTAACACGTAAGCCAGCTTACTGCGATAGAGAAAACACGTGACGCAGTAGAAGTACAAACTAAATTGTCGCATTTACAAGCGGTAGTGTCATCTTTATGTGCGTGGACGAATGAATCGTTGGTGGTTGAAAGCGTGACCAATCAGAACGCATCTTAAGTCTCAGCACAAGGGTGGGGCATAAATGCGGCCTTTACGTATATACAACAATTGATGTAACATTCTATTCTATGAAACAGTCGACAGCATTCATGATGTTGTTTTAAACAGCATTGCCATTTCCCCGTCAAGCGAAAAATTGAAATCTCCGTTAGTTTGTGCACAAATATTATGAATTTCCACTTCAGAAAATTAAGTCTCGACAAACTGGACGGGAATGCACTGGGCGATCTATTGGGTTTGCTGTTGGTGAGGTTCTTAACGGCTAAAGTAGACTCTATGATATATGAAAGGTTTTTAAAATCAGTGTTGTACACAAGCTGGGTAGATTTTAAGTCAGGCAATTCACATTTGTTATTCTTGCAGTTGAATCAATCCGATCGAAACTTAAAGCCAACTAGAGAGAGAGAGAACAAAATATGCAGCCGCGTTTCATTCCTAGATATTCCGGTCGATCGAAGATCAGATGATATAACAGAAGGATGTCTACAAAGAAAGCGCAAAGTATCGAACAGTACAGTAGTCCCCTTACAAGAAAGTACAGGTGAAGGCAATACCGAAGTAATTAGCGTTTTTACGACACTCGTTTCTGAATGAAAACTGGTCAATAGAGACAGCCGCCTTATCCAGAAGCCAAAAACGCCACAAAATGATGAATGGTACAGCAAACCAGAGATTTATTCGTTTCCTCAGAAACGAACAAACAATCTAAGTCTATCACATACCATTGTTTGTGTAAATGTTCAGTTACTTATAATATGGTGTACACAAAAACGAACAAACAAACGATTAGCTGCTCGTATCAAGGGGAACTTTTTGAAATGACTTGCAAAAAACAGAAGTACAAGGCGCCTATTCGGAGATTAATGAACAACACTCAGCACCGTCGATAACAAGACATATTACTTGGAAACAACACAGTCAAACTGTATGCAGTATACGCTTTGATTTTTTGGGAGGACAGAAATCTCAGTTAACCGCGGACTAACAGGGTATCGTGGATAAGTATTCTTCAATTACAAGCCCAGTGTTAGTTAACCGAAAAGCAGATCTTGAATGTGAAAAAATTATTCACCAAAGTTCTGACTGAGCTTAATGTAAGACAAATTAACATTGCATAAAATGTTCTTTCCCTTATACAAGGGGATAAAATGAAACCACTTCAAGTGTTCGTAGATGTGTGTGAATGTTGACAAAAATCACTCAAGTTTATTCACAGTCTCTTCCAACATGCTGGTATTATAAGGGCATTTGTTAAGTGGATCATACAATCATGTGCCCTCTTCTCACATGAGTACGTTAGTTAGTCTGAACGCGCTAGCTAAGGTTGCCAGTTCACAAGACGATCACATCCACGACCTCAATTTCGGACAGGGTACAGAAAGTGATAAAAACACTACCTAGGCATGTTTCCAAAAGAGTAGGCATATGTAAGGGTCGGGTGCATATTAAATATCACGGCATATTCACAATCAATGGGTCGGGTTGAGAAAGGTGGACTGTGAGTTCATTTCAAAAACTGAAAGCGGAACTATGTCATAATGTGGGCAGTCATTAGTATTAACAGTGATACTTCAATTGACATACTAAGAGAAGTGTGCCGAAAAATATGAGCACAGTTGAAGACGATATGAAAGAGTTGATCATCTATCAGATACGGATGTACCAATACATGTTCGAGGCGGTACCATGTCTGGGAGCATTTCCGAACAGCACTGAGGTTAATCGCGTAATCCGTGAGGCAAAAAAGATCAGCAATGTCACACGGGAGACTTACTTAGTCAACTATTTCAACTTGGGCGCACAGAAAAAATCATTAATTTCATCTACGAAAAATCAAAGTGATCAGTTATCGGCAGATTTTAAAGTTACTGCATGTTGGAAGTATGAATCGTAAGAACACAACCTACTTGTATGGAGTTAGACGTTTCGGAAAATTTATAAGAATCGAGCTAATTTCACCAACCCAGTAGTTTTAAACATCACTGTATATAACATTTAGGGGATACAAAATGAATACCTCGGTCCTATCAGGAAGTAATCACAACTGTCCAATTAGATCAGTTTCTCCTAGAATGTGTCTCACACTGGCTTCCGTCAGCTATCGACTCTCATCACTTATTGTATGATTTTTAGGTGAAAAGCAAATGCGTGTTTTGATAATCAGTTTCATTTTCCACTGAACCAATCAGAGAACGTACAGCCTAAGTAGCACAAGCAAAACAAGCTGTAGAATTATTGGTAAAAGAATTTGTGGTCTAAATTTTAATACGGACAATGATTTGGGGGGTATATTTAGAGGGCAGTAGAGCGGAAATATTTATTAGAACAAACACTGCAAATATCACGCTTCCATGAAGCGTTAAATCAGTGCAGTCGAGAATGGTCAGGTTGACTGTTTGTAAGTGCACAACAGTTTGTCCCATACATTCGATTGGTACTAGTACCACTCCTGATAAGAATGGCACTTGAATCACCTGAATGTTACAGAAGTACGGGGTAGTCATAACGATCAGTAAAGAAACATATATTGCACAATGTTCAAACACTTAAAGCACCAGAAATACTTGGATTACTATACAAGTATCAGTTTGATCAAGCCAATAATTACCTATGAGGTCTGAGTCACCATTACACCAATATTAACGTGTATTCTTCAAAAAAGTATACCATATAACACGATGACAATATGAAGACATACCGACAGAGTACACTTTACAGTAGACCTCATGGCTATCCACACTGCACAAAATCTTTGACAAATGTATCGATTCTCTGTTTGGATAATCGGAGTATCAGTAATCTCGGGAGAAGGTACGACTGTGATTCGGTTCACGAGAGTTGGGTTGGTTTCCGGCACTAGCCAGATAATAATGACAGGACCGGTGAAGATTACAATCATGGTAATCACAGAAGTTGAAAAGCCGAAACGTTCCAAAAGAGAACCTACAAGGACGCAACCGAGATTGTGTTCGATGAGCAAAAACTCACATGCATGCGTGCTAATACAAACAACGCCAGTTTGAAATAGGTAAAGCATAAAGAAACAAAAATAGAATTCACTATCAAAAAATTGATCAAACGTGTTCAATCGACTGCACATGTTGATACCGTTAAGGTCTCTTAATCCCGTTTACGGATAATTATAAATGGCATGTCGTGTGATGTTAGCATTTCGGTTACTCCCATAGGTCAATAATATGAAACAGTAGAACGTATATAACATGCGGGTATCACGAGAAATGGAAACGAGGGCGTGATTGAGAGTCATATTAGAAGACGAACAGTTAACCGTTCTAAGCCAAACACTACCTTAGTTAACAAATAACACACACGTACAGTTGGACGATCAACAGTGGTGAGCATTTCTGATAGGTGACAATAGGAGTCGAGTTGGCAGTTCGGGCTGATGGTTTAGTGAGTCCAGTGATTGTTGGATGTGGCAGTCAGATTGCGAACGTCTAATCACTAAACGGGTTGACATTATCAGTGCGCAGGGCTTAAGGCGTGAAAATTAATGAAAACCGATGGACATCCACCTTTGTATACGAAAGCAAGTCGGCTTTAGATGTGATCGATCCTTGTGGAACGGTTCCAGGCTGCAAGCAGATGTGAGAAGAAACTACAGAAGAAACAAAAGGAGCTCTAAAGTTTATCGTTGTCAAAAAAAACTATGATGCGAATCCTCGGTTTGGATGCAATTTGTCCAGTTCAACTGTGATTCGTCTATTTGAAAATATACTAGACCACCTCGGCTACTATTGAGTCTCATTTGCATTTTCGATTTTAAGTTTGCTAAATTTAATCTTTACGCACACTTGTCAATAGACACGTCCGTCAGGCTATTCGAATTATTGGGTAACAGAGTAGTGTTTGGTTTAGTAGAAAAAATATAAGAAGAGATGAAGTTTTAGTTAGTATGTTATCGTTAAACTTGACAAACCAACCAATTACCATCGTCAGCAAAAAAGATCAATGCGTTTGAATAGGCCCCAAACCTCTATATGCTGTGCTTAAAAGACAGCAATACGCGGTATGACATACTACCAGAAGCTGCGCGAGCAAGGTGATTCACGAAAGTTGACATATATCCTCAGATTTTTGTAAAATGGGATGAGCTACCTGAGAATGTTTGGCATGCTCATCGTTTGGGCAAAAACTAGTGATTGAGATTTGTAAAACCTACCGTTGCAGATGCCTGACAACGTAACGAATGATACTGTCATCTAGGCTACGACCTCAGGACAGTATTCTCGAAACGTTCGCCAGTTTCTTCAACAATGTTCATGGGATAACATCATGCCACAACAACGGTAGATCGAGGTTCAAAGGGACTAAATCATGTTTTATGGAGAGGTGCTAATGTCGGAGGAAATGAAACCCGACCCAGGGAAAATCAGAACGATCGAAGAAGTATTCACTTCAAAGTAAGTGAACGCGGTTAGCCAGGAAAACAGAATCAACAACTAAGTGAGCCATTTTGTACCCAACAAAACGAAAGGCAACGTAGGGATGGAGAGTGAAGAAAGGCATTAAAAAATCAAGAGCTGATAATCCATGCGCCGATACTGGGATATTGTGACCTACCACTATTCGATATTAAAACAGTACTGGTTGGACGTAGTATTGATGTAATGAGAGAAGTCCAGTGATTTCATACGTCGACCACTGAAAGACATCGGACAAAAGTGTGCGTAAGTCGGAAAAGAAAGACTGACGGTGGTTTATGCAGCAGAAGGTTCTAATTATTACAACTTGGGGGGGGACAAATTACGATATTCATAAGTAACAAAACCCTGATCTACACTGGAAATAAGCCACCACATTTAGTCTGATGACGTCAGCTACGAATGCATATCAGTCTTGAGAAGTGTGATGTACAGCAAATTTACCAACTGAGATCAAAACACATACTGCTAACACTTTCTAGAGTTTACCTTTAAAAAATCGACGGAACTCAACTGGATTTCGAAGTCGGTACCTCACACAGCAAATCCACTTCAAAAAGGGATGTCATGCAACGGAAAACAAAAGCTTTATATTACTGCAGAATGCAATCCTAAACGGATAGCCTACAAAACTGGAACAGTCCGCAATGGGACAGATGTTTGAGTTTTATTCTCTAGACAAATTAACACTTCGGGACGCGCTGATTTCCGAAGGAAATAAGATAATAATACCAAACGTAGTGTACCGATATATGCTGAACAATGTCTATCGTGCTAATTTTGGTGTGAACAACTGCATCAAAAGAGCTCGAAGATTGATGGTTTTAGAATGCAGACCCATACCAATGGGTTTACCAAAATCGAGGAACGGAACGATGCAGTGATCATCATCATCATCATCATAGACAGCAATACATCAGCGGTCTACACTGATGCTTAACTGCCACACAACCATGAAGAAGAAACAAACCCTGTTTAGGAAAAGAGAAGAAAAAATGGAGAGGGTAAGGAACGTAACCGCTAAAAATAGTTACGTCTACATTCAAACATACAACATCAAGGCGTCTACACCTTGCAAACAAACAACCGAGCAGTAAGTGAAAGTAAGGCGTCATCAGCAAGACAGCTTCCTCACGGCTTTCACTGCCCCGCGTCATTAAACTACCCCTCGTAGTGATACTGGAAACCGATCCATTTGATCCAACAGGTGAATCAACAAAGTCAGGTACATTTACTAAAATGACTAACCGTCGGTCATGACTTTTGAACACAGAAGACTGTTAAAAATATGGTCATTCTATTATCGTTCTCTCGACAGTGACATTCTATTATAAGCTTATTGACGTCATTTTTCGAAAACCGAAAAACAAGACTGCGCAATAAAAGTCATTTAAATTAACTCTTGAGTTCAAAACTAAGGAAGTCCGAAGTTAACAGTTCATACGTCGCACAGTTTGATGCCTTGAGTCTATATTAGAGGGCAATGGACAAAGCAGTTTTAGGATGCCTGATCAAACAACTGAACATTCAAACCAATAGCTAACAGATGGTTCGCTTACTACGCGAGCGCACGAAAGTATGAATCAACAGAATGCCGTGATGATGTGAAATTTCAAACTAGCTTGAACCAGCATTCCGAAACTACGAGGGTTTACTTCAACTAGTCTCCGTCTCAAATCAGGTTAGCAAACGATGCCCACAGATCACTGTAACACGGTTGCACTCGCTGACATACGGGTGGATGCACTGTTTGGGTTACCTTAATCAACTGTCATCTCTGGGTAGTTCGGTAAAAGCGGACGGCTGGTCGCGAGTGAATAGCGACTGACGGGTGGTTCAGTGCTGGGAACCAGTAGGCATCAGAGAATCGCAAAGAGAAAAAGTGAGAAACACGGTATTTTTTCAATGCACTTTATTACCAACGTAAGTTCTCGCCAATCGATGTATGAGGGATAAGTACGCTTATAAACGGAATAGGTTTCAACCCAGAAAAAGACTGGTTGAACTATACAGTACAAGATCTTGTAGCAAAAATGCTCAGCCAATATGGTATTCCTTAATTTTCCGGCTTCGTTGTCCAGCACTGTCGATCCACTTCAAAACCATATGTTCCATTCGGTGATTTCGTTAAATACAACGTGATTCTTTCAGCAGGGTAAGGTAAAGCGCCGTCGCGAATGATTTAGATAGAATATTCAAAACACTTGTTAAAATCGAGTCCTCCTGTTCATTAAACTCTTATGGACAGCTTTCACATAACCAAACTGAATGCTTCCTACGTAGGGCTGTGGGATATTTTGACAAGCCTGGGAGATGGTGTCTTGGAAGTCACACATTTGCCAGGTGGACTGTAATCTCATTATGATTCCTATATGAAGTCTGCACCATACTGATGCCCTGCGGTTAACGGAATCATACACTTGAAGTTAAGTACTATCACTTTGACACTGAAGGTCCAAGTTACTTCAGGTTATACATGAGCCCAATAGACCTGCCTTCTGATGAGAAATATGGGATTTTAGTTTTCATATAAATTGAATATCACCCGAGTGTCGCATTCCCGTAAATATTCCCGTCGGCCCCTTTCGAAGACGAGCGCTAGACTCGAGTTTCGCTCTCATTAGAGCTTGTCAGCAGTGCATATCCTTGTCACAGCCGGGACTAGAACTACCGCCACGCTTTCATCAAGTAACCGCATTGAACACTGCATCGTTGACCTCACATTAGACACGACTGAATATGCACAGATAAACGCTCAGTCACATTCGCTTACCTTCGTCGATCGATGTCTCCATGGAGATGAAAGGTGGGTGAATTATTGTAACCTATATTCCAGGAGGGAGTGACTGGTTAACTTCTTGGATGGAAATCGAGAATTGTAATCAAAAATACAACTGAAATACACATTTTTTAAAGTGTCTGGTGGTGGGATCATAAAGAACACTTAAACCTGATACATGTGAGATTTGACTAACGCTGACATGCTGAGTGTATGCACTGAATAAACTAGATGGAAATTGGGAGAAGTCAAAAAAGTATCTCAATTGCTTCTAGACCCTTCTGCGACCTCGCACACAAATCGTTATTAAATGAATTACTTCAGCCTTTACTAGACCAAGCCAGCCAAGGCAAGAAAAGTGAATGGAGTGATTTATCAACCTAAAAACAACATACTTTATGCAGAGACTTTATGCGTCTTGGTGGCTTCGTGATTCGCCTTTACAAACTCCAGGAAGAGCTCGCAGACATAACCGTTACATGCGACATGGTAAGGTTTTGCATGCTTCCAGCATTTGCTCTTGAAATAACAGGAAAGTATGTTACGCACTTAGTCGACACCCTCAACTGCACAGAAACATCTGCATGCAGCACGGCGAGAGCAACGGGGTGGAAACATCTGTACGTGTGAACTTAGAAATAACGAAGTTGTGAAGTCACTGGAAAAAGATTGCGACCTTGAGGTCAGACCACAGAGAGAGAGAGCAAGCTGGACACAATCTGACAACTTACCCAGTGAGCTGTTGGCTGCAGCTGCGGCCAAAACGATGACGGTGTCGAACGTGCCCAGTAACATTAAACGTCTACGTTCTTCACGACCTCGTCTGAAGTTTATGACCTCAGGAGATTGATCTGAATTTCCCGCGCTTTTGGTAAGATCGGTGAAGCAAACATTAACTTGCACAATGAAAGAGATCATTCCGCCACCCACTATCCCAGAGAGAAAGGAGCCAAGAATGAGGAAAGTCACTGAGAGTTCCAGCAGAATCATAAGAACTACAAAAAGACAAAACAACATAATAAGTACAAACTAGAAAAGAAGGAAAACAAACGTTACAGGCTACTCCGCCTGTAGTCAGGTAGATTCGAAACATAAGAGCTGTGAAACGTAGGGTGAAAATAGTTAGTTTAGGAAAATAGTCTGACATTCGGTAGTTGTTGACAGTAAAGCCGAATTTAACATTACAACGTGACGAAAATATTCACATATAATAAAAGGCAGCGACAACAACAATAGCTTTCAAAGTAAGCTAAGTTATCGGTCGAATACACAAATTGAATTTTCACATAATCACAAAGGGAATAAAAATGTCCGGATAAAGAGGTATTAAATAAGGGTTAATAGAACAAACTCTATTAAAAGTCACCGAAGCTTATTTAACACGACAGATTTAGAAAGGAAGCAAATCGGAGAACTTGAAGTCGATGGATGGCAGCACATAAGATGTTGCGAGTCAAACGGAGGTCAATCAACACCAGGCAATCAGAGGAAATGTCAGCCGTTGCTTCAAGCTCGTTTGAAAGAAACTTATGAGTAAAACCAGTGGGTTGCATAGGTATCCGATGTGGACAACCGAAATGAATTAAAGCCATGAAACAAAAACTCAGGCTGATTAAAAAGAAACCAACAATGTTGCAGACCGATCAAAATAACAAATTCAGTGATTAACTATTCGCATAAGGAGCATTAATTTTTCACTAAATTGATGTTGAATTGTGTTCAGTAGAATCTGGATACACTGACCAAGTCAGCGACAGCATAAAACAATGGAAAAAAAGATATGCATTATTTTCATTTCTAGGCTACTAACTAAAGTCAGTTTGAGAGCGGATACATTGAAAAGCAGAAGGTTATTCATTTGACTCAGTCTGCCCTGTAATACGGTCATCCCAAATTGGATACCCATTGGGAGTTAATTACGTGAAATTCTTGCTCTACCCGAACCAGGCATACCATAGTTTGCTATCTGGAGAATTAGTTTACAGTATTCATGAACTTCTATTGCGGGTAGTAAGCCTCCTGGAAATATATTTGCCAAACAAATCCATTTTATTCAACCTGTGACCGTTACAATAATACGGCACTTGAGTTACATTAGACCAACAGCAAGTGATTCTCACCGCGTATTTTCAGGAATGTTCTGCCTATACCCAAACTTCACAACGAGGCTGAATTTTGACGCCGTGTGGAGGTTTGCGCATCTCGATAACTTACTAGGCTAAACTCGACTTGTACTGCTACCTTGACGAGGCGGTCGGGTTCGTGTATTGTTTTGATTCAGCGGGCTATGCTGAATAGGACTCCGTTCCTTCCAGGTGCAACCCTGTCAGACAGACCAAAAGGGAGCAGTCAGACGAAAAGCAGTTACACCCATAGGATTGTATGTAACACTACTGATCGCGTAGGAGTGCTTAGGTAGTGAGACACGATGCTGTGGGCATACAGCAGAACTATTTTTATAGTTGCGGCACTGCTGTCTTCCATATCAAGTAGAAGGGGGTTAGAAAAGGTACCCTCAAACAAAGAGCACTCCGATCGCCCAACGGTTAACCGTGACCGCCGGCGTATTATCCAATATGGTCGGAAAACATCTGATATCTCACAAAAGCTTGATGTAGCTTCGAGTATATCCACTGTGCGCGGCAAAACTCAGAATGAGACACCAAAGTCTTATACACTGCGCCCTCGGGCTAGGCAAGTCCCCCACTGCCAAGTGAGTCAGACTCTTAAGTCAATGACTCCGAGTAGTGTCCTCCAAGAAAACCCTGGATCCTGTTGTCTCGCAGGTCAGACTTTTGAGTCAGAGACTAGGGGTGGGGTCCCTCAAGTAAACTCTTTTCCGTGACATAAGCGACCGGGAAGTATCAGAGGTTATCGTTCTCTCGACAGTGACATTACTAACCGATCTCAACTTTCTCCTACTGTTTACCTCCTATTCCTTCTGCCTCCCATGTGCCTTCAGGCGTTACTCGTTTCCTGAAGTCAAGGCAGCTGATAAACATTGGCGCCTTCAATGTCAGCACTCTCCGACAAGTCGGTCAAAAAGCTGCTCTGGCAAGTACTCTCTCAAGTCCGGAGCTTGATGTGTGCTGTGTGTCGGAGACATGAGTCTACGATTCTAGCACGGTTATCCATTTGAGCTCACCTCTAGATAACTGTCGATCCAGGCGCTTCTGTCTCAGGGTTTCTGGTGACGCCAAAGCCGATTATCGTGGTCATGCTGGGACGGAAATCGCACTGAGTTCTAGAGCGGAGCAATGCTTGCCAAACTGGATCCCAGTGAACAGTCGCTTGTGCGCTGTCAGACTCAATACATCGGTAAGCGTCTGTCGACGCAAATCAGAAATGCGTTGTGTATTCCTTAAATCGGCGTACGCTTCGACGGACAGCTGTTCGGATGCTATCAAAGATGCGTTCTATGATGCCCTCGTTGACCTTCTGAGGCAAGCTGAACACTCAGACATCATCATACTAGCGGACGATTTGAATGCTCAGCTTGGTCGCCTTTTTTCAGATGAGAAGCGGCTGGGAGGTATGTTTGGTGTCCAGGTACAATGCACTAACAATGGCAAAAGATTGCTGCAGCTGTGCGCATCCCACGGTCCGTAAATTTCGAGCACCGCATTCCAACACAGGAAGAAACACTGTGTTACTTGGAGACCTCCGTGTACTTCTCAGCCGTGGACACAGGTGGACCATATAGCAGTCAGTTACAGGTGGCGCCACTCAGTTAAGGACTGTCGTGGCTTTTGGAGCAACCACTTGCACTCGGACCATGCTGTTGTGCGTGCCCGTTTCGTTTTGTCATTTGCCCAGAAGACCTACGCTTGTAAATGCAAGGTTCTTAACTGGCATTCGAGCGATCAGGATGTAAGGAACGCTTACCAGGAGGCGTTGTTGAAGAAATTGCTCAGTTCGAGTCAGATGATGGATCCTAATGAACACTGGGAAAAAATCGCCGAAGCTATGAAAGCATGTTATGAAGGGATATGTTCCGAAGGAGCTGTTCGGTTTCGACATAACTGGATTTCCGTCACGTCGATAAACCTCATGAACAAGCGTCGCTCGATCCCACCTGGTTCTAACTATGATGAAGACCGTCGAGAACTTAAACGCAAGCTGACTAAAAGCTTGCGCAAAGACCGTGAGCATTACTTGGTCAAACAATCGAAAGAAATGGAAAAAGCCTTTTTATCTGGGAATAGCAGAAAGCTTTTTTCCCTGATCCGTGGTTGTGCTGGTTGTCGAGTCGGTGTAAGTGAAACCATATGCGAAAAAGATGGTTCACTTATCACTAGTCAATCGCGCCGACTTGACAGGTGGTCTGAACATTTTGAAGAACAGTTCAGCTGGCCTCAACCAGATCATGTGGACGACGGTACTCGAATGGTCAGTTATTGCACTCCAGACGGTCCTCCGTCGGAAACAGAAGTGGTCCTGGAGCTCAAGTTATTAAAGCGTAATAAGGCTCCTGGTCCAGACCTCCTCCCTCCTTCTCTTTTCAAGGATGGTGGGGAGAGGTTGATATTAGAACTGACAAGACTCCTCCAGACGATCTGGGAGACCGAAGAGGTGCCTCGTGATTGGTGCCTATCAACAGTCATTCCCGTCTTCAAAAAGGGGGCCCGAAGTCTATGTGACAACCACAGAGGCATCAGTTTGGTGTCTATTGCGTCCAAGTTACTCACCGGCCTCATTTCACGTCGACTCACTAAACCCAGAGAAAGCCAGATACGTGAAGAACAGGCAGAATTCCGATCCGGTCGAGGGTGTGTTGACCATATTTTTACCTTGCGACGGATCTTGGAACATCGGCACTGTTATAGACAACCGACAGTCGTGGTCTTTTTGGACCTAAAGGCTGCTTTCGACTCAGTTGCTCGTAACGTTCTCTGGAGCTGCCATCTCCGCAAGGGAGTACCAGAGAAATATGTGAATCTGTTGAGATCACTGTATGCTCACTTTGCAAGCAGGGTGAGAGTTGATGGACAACTGTCTCAGGCGTTCATCACTTCTAGTGGTGTTCGCCAGGGGTATCTGATTTCCCCCTTCCCGTTCAATTTTGTCATGAACGACATTCTGGAGGGTACACTTCGCGGATCCAGTGGGCTCGGTGCTGAGTTTCTTCCTGGCGCTAGATTGACGGATCTGGAGTATGCGGACGACATTGTCTTACTTAGGCCCTCTTCCAAAGACATGCAGACCATGCTGAACAAGGTAAGTGACCGGACTGGTTTGCGCAAAGTGCTACTTCAAGACCAGGACATTTCCATCCCTACTTTCTACATTGCAGGTAATCCGCTTGAGAATGTGGACAGTTTCACATACTTGGGTAGCACTATCTCGTCAGCCTGTAATATTGCTGATGAGCTATCTGCCAGGATAGCAAAGGCACCAGTCGCCTTTGCCTAGCTGCGTCATCTGTAGCGTCGAAAAGACGTCCGGTTGTCGCTGAAAGGAAGAGTATATAATGACTGTGTGCGTTCCATTTTGCTCTATGGGTCGGAAACGTGGCCTGTTCACAAAGAAGATATAAGCAGGCTTGCTGCGTTGTCTCCGCCAACTGGCCCATATTAGGTGAACTGATCACGTGAGCAATGTGGCCGTTCGCCGGCGCGTATTCCGGAACGCTCGGGATGCGCGATCAATTGATCAACTAATCACGGTACACAGCTTGCGATGGTTAGGTCACGTACTCCGTATGTCATTTGATCGTTTACCGTACCGGGCATTATATGCTGAGGCCACCAACAGTTGGGTAAAACCGCGTGGTGGTCAACCAACAACGTGGTCACGAAATGTGAAGACCCTGACTGTTTCATTGAACAAAGTGGGTAGGTGTCGTCTGCCTGGATGGGGTCTTCCTGATCACTCAAACCGCTGGTTAGAGACGCTATCCGAGATGGTGATGTGCCGTAGTCAATGGCGTACCTGTAACTATACCATTTCTAAATCTTCCGCTTAGTTTTCTCTTAATAATGTTCAACCATCTTAGTAACGTTTTCTTCTAAGATAGTCCACGTCACTGTTGAGGTGAACGGCGGCCCGAGCCACAGTACCTTTTTGGTCAGGCTCGTGGCTGTTGTGATGATGATGATGATTCGGCTAAACTGGATGGTGTGCGCATCACACTAACAGAATCACTCATACCAAGCGGATGAATAAGTATAGATGTGACAAAAAAATCTCTCGGTCCTCCAGGTTAGAGGTTGAAAAAAAGCTGATATGCTTTTCCGTAAAAAGTACCGATGCTAGTACATTGTAACTCACCCGCTGCCTTGCGGTACAGACTTTTGTATGAGAAACCTAATCGTTCTCCTGTCCAGGTCTCAGTGTTCTGGCAATATCTCAGCCCACACAACCATGGATAATCATAACACCAATAATTCCGTACTATATCGGCCATCTCGCAATATAAACCGGGCCACCCTATCTGCGGCATACATCAGTGTGGATAGGTGAAAACATGCTACTGTTGACCCCTCCTCCACCGTCCTATCAAATTTAGCAGTCAGGTCACTCCCGACCTTCATTTCTGATGATTACTCTGCAAGTTCCACAGTACTATTGTGTCGGCAAGTCCCATCTTTTACCATTCAGCGTCAGGTCGACCTCACCTTTGCTTAGACCTAGAAAGCAAATTAACATAAGTGCTTTCAATGTTCGTACTATAAAACAGATAGTCCAGCAGGCTTCTCTCGCATGAACGTTAGAATCGCTGAATGTCGATGTCTGTTGTGTTTCAAAGACTAGAATCCAGGACAGCAATCAACATACGGGGCTAACGACATCCGCACTGTCTACCTGATATTGGTTACACACTCCGGGTGATTCCATGGCCGCCGCTACCGGTCAAGCTGGAATAGGCATAGTCCTCTGCCCGACGTAAGCGTGAACGGCGCCTTTCATTCGGATCTGGCTGCTCTTCTTCGGTCGACACACAATTGTGATATAGTCGATCTGACTGGAGATATAAACGCCTAGGTCGGCCGCCATGGTGAGGCCCAGTCTCCTTTAGGTGGCAGTTTTGTGATAACATCACATTTCTCGGACAACGGCCGGTGACTGTTACAGCCGTGCGTTAAGCATAAACTATTTTTTAGCTAACACTTGTTTTAAATATGATATATGTCACTGTTATACTTGACGCCCTACCTCTCCGAATCAGGCCTGGTATCAGCTACACCATATAGCTGTTAGTTATAGGTGGCGCGGTTCCATTCAGGACTATCGTTTTTGTTGGATTCGGATTACGCATTGGTTAGTTGTCGTACGTTTAAGACTAAGGCAGAAGTCCACGTACAAGTCAAAGATACGTTGCCTAAATGTGTGACCTAATCTTGCGCTTACTCTTTCACATGCTCCTGTGGAGCAGGTTACGTCGATCGCACGACCAGGCACCTTTCTCAGAGGAGCACTACCCCACATGACTCACTAAGGGCGAAGTGAAGTCCAATTCGATTGCAATTCTGGTGCGGCTTGTTAACACAGGGCATTAAGTCTCATCGGAATTAGCTTTCTCGCCCATTTAGCGCTTACCAAGTCGTCAATTCAGAGGAGTCAAATTTCGCATTCTGGCCACTACGGAAGCGATCGGGATTCGGTCGCGCAGTCTACAGTTGTGCGCTCAGAAAAAATGTGTTTAGACTCTACGGTTACCGTGGCCAGCCGTTACTGACTAGATATCTCCTGAGGTCAGTTTTGTCACCTAATTGCCCTCCAGTTCACAACCGCGTGACGCAATTATGCAACCAGTGGCTTTTGATTTTGCTCGCTTAATAACCATGATGATATAAAATGTCATGTAGTTGTTCTGATGATGAATAACCAAAAATGGACTGTTCGCCAAAACACATTTTACTTTTAATGAACTCATGAGGCTATTCAAACTTTTTCAATATAGACGAGATTATTTTCTCTCTCCTCTCTTCTTGTACACGGTTTGCTTTTTTTATGGCTGCGTGGCAGTTAAGCATCAGCGAGAACCACTGATGTATTGCTGTCTATGATATTGATGATGCACGTGCGAAACAAAATTATCAACGTATTTGATTAAACCATCTAGATAATTTAAGTGGGTTGCATTGCGCCTGTATCCCAGCAGATATGACACTTTAATAAAAGCATGCAACCGTTCGTACGTTGTTGGAGTGCTACTGAAAGACAAGTTCATCAGAAACTTTACCGAATGAGCGACATCCTTCTTGATCACCACTCTAGGGAAGAGGAGATAGCAGACCATAAAAAATCGGCAAGAACTTTGAGGAAACCAATTGCCTCTCTTTTTCAGTCTTGAAGGTTAACCGGAAATAAAATGTCGTCCGTTCACAGTGTTCTAAGCAGTCTCACCAGTCAGTTGAGCTGAAGCAATTCCGAAACCGAATACAGTGGTGAAAAGGCTGCTACCGAATCTGTACAACAAACCATATATATATATATACATATATATATGTATATATACATCAAGTCACGTACGAGTGAGCAGAACAGAAAGTAGAGGGGATGACCTGGTAGTTCGACTTATACATGTATCAGACAATCCAACAATCAATCAGGGTCAAACAAATGATGTCGATCATGTGACTTGTCAAAAGTGATCAGAATAAGTAGTTTTCGTCAGCAGTTGACCAGGCAAAACGATTCGAATAGTCAGCAATCTTGCACACGGGAAGAAATTAGCGCTTTTGCGATCCACAGTGCTAATAAAGATGGAATCCACTAAAAACAGTTTTACAAAAGCATCAACCAACACCAATGCAATTATTATTTTCAAATAAACCATTAGGCTGAGAAAGATCTTTGTTTATCGCTAAAATGTCGGTCAGCATTGTAACAAATAATATTACCATTACATTTGTTCACTTTTGAATGTGTGGGTCAGATTATTAAATTTAGAATAGTCATTTCAACAAGAAACGCTTTCGGGGGACAAACTGTGGTTATCTCACCTAAGAAATCCACCTGACGTTAGTGTGATAAAATCACTGATACAATGGTAATCCGTTAAGATTGACATATCAGTCGTGCGCACAAGACCTTCAATGAGGCTTCAACAAGACGATTCTAAGTGTCGCGAAGTACGAAAAGGAAGTACAATATTGTGTGACCTGATTTATAGTTGAACAAATATGAGACATTACACGTCAAGGTAAATGACAAGAGAACTAAGTAGTAATAAGTCACTCAGTACTTGCTATCGTGTAACCGTATGTTTACATGTGGACAGAGATACTGTTACACTGCCGACGTTTGGACAAGATCCAACTGCCCGTGATTTGAATCCACGGTCCTTCTACGGGCAGAGCATCATAACCCATTACTGATGAGCAGTGGAAGATTTGGTTAATTTCAAGTGGAATATTGCCAAAACTTGATCGCAGTCTCCACATTCCCATGAGCTCTTCAGCCAGGTGCTTTCGAAAAAAAGTACGGCACTCGAAGTTCGTTATCGCTGGATCACGCCACAAGTGAATATTTTTGTCAAAAGTAGGATTTGAAACTCGACCTTGTTCTCCTGAAGCAACCGTGCGGACAACTGCAAAAGTGAATCGTATTCGGTGCGACCGGAGTACCATACACGAACGCTCAGCCATGTTTAATGGCTCATTGGCAAACAGGGCTGCCTCATGAGAACGAGGCCGACTGTCAAATTCAAGTCCTGGAAAGGATATGCACTACTAATGAGCTCTACTGAGAGAGCGCCTCTAGTGAAGTACTTCATCTTGAAAGAGGTCAGCCAGAAAGTCCATCTCATTGCGGAAGCTGCGATCAAAGTTGAGTGATGTTCAGCTTGAAATTAACTTGCTTTATCCGGACCAAGGACCCAGTCAGGAAATCAGCGTATTTTAAAAAGTAGTATTCAGTCAGTTCCTTTTACCAAGGGATTTAAAAATGGGTAAGTTATGATCTGATCCTCTCCTTTAACAAGCAACAGCATTAGCCATAACGCTAATTCTAAGTGTCAAGATTTTTTAATCAAATCTCTAAAATATCCAGCGCATCCACACTTGCAAGAAATCATACTAGAAGAGCACTGGTGAGGTGCACTGATTACCATTCGGTTGTTGTCGGTTTGACGTAGTTCAGTGAACAAAACTAGTAACGAGTAAACATTATAACAGACTTTTTACCCGGATATAGACCAAAGTTAAACCTGCAGGGCCGATGGATGAAGACTACCTAGGAACGGATCTATGAATTATGAACAGGCAGACTGAGTGCGGTTCGATGTGACTGTTATACTGTTTCTACCTGGGGGTGGGGGCTGAGCTCACATCAAGTCACGAAAGTGGTTCCTATACTATTTTCGAAGGTGTATTTTTCAACGGACGCAGCTCATACAAAATAATTCACTATGTCGTAAAGGTGTTTCTACGAAGGAAACGATTGGGAAGCAGAATTATAAAACTAAACACTTTATCGAGCTGACAACTGATATGTTTATGACTAAATTGCCACATGCAGTCATTATTATTAACATCAACCCACCAATAACAACATGATGTAAACCCTGGCCGAGTAACACAACTCCAATGGCCAAACGTCGTCCGTATTGGTCAGATAACCGACCAACAACAACGGAGGAAAACAACCCGGATATCAAGGAAGTCAGTCCGACCAATGACAGAAGGCGTGCCGTTTCGGCTTGAACGGCGGCTCGTTTATCACGCGATGGATCGTCACTCAAACTGCTAAGAACAAAGGAAAACGGAAGGTCTGTGATCTAAAGCACTTTATTTAATGATAAAACAGTGTTCAGTAACTGTTCAAGTCAGTATAATACCTGAGAAGAAACAACAGTACGGAAAACTACTCAGAATAACGAACTGTAGATAGGTTTGGAAACAATATTTATTAACATAGGAAAGTTCCCGTGACTCGCTGAGTTGTTTTCTAATCACATATGAGGACCAAGAGTTAAACCTAAGTTACTTAAAGGTCCCAAAAACGGATGGGACAAAATTGACCGGACCCAATATTTTCATGAGATATCAGACAACACGTGTTCCTAGTTGTGAACCCCCTTTAGGGACTGTAAACATACGTGAGGCTAACATTTCAGTTCAGCTGCTCGTTTCTAAACTGAACACAGAACACATTAAGAGGCACAGTAGTGTCATCTCACCAAAAATACAGATAACAACGGTACCAAAGATAACGATATAATAAGAGCTTCCGATTTTAAATGAACATTAGTCAACAATCGCCGAAACTAACAGCCATCATACGTAGGACCTACAACATTGTCTACTTATACACAATACAGCGAATCAGACCATTACTAGTAACCACTAGTTTACGTCTGTCATATTCCGCTGTTTATGTAGTTGTTCGTTCAGTTGAAGTACGATCTCAGTTCGAACGGCAAATTAGCTGATCGGATAAAGTGACTGGTAACAAACACAAATGCTAGGTGACAGCATGAAGGTTGACTGACAGCAACTAGCATCACCAGTAGCAAAGTACATTATCCAAAAAGGATATAGAGTCAAGGTGTTTGACGCATTCGTCATGAAATAACCGAAAAAAAGGTTGCTAAATTAATGTGATCATCTGTCCCAGCCATTATGCTTAATTACACACTTTTCCTAATATACTGTACAGCAATCGGTGAGCATAGTGTACATTTTGGATGCGGCGTATAAATGGAAAGATAGCGTACGGCGAGTGAACTCTCGTGCACCGACTGATGGGGTCGTCTCAAAGAGATAAGTATCGAAATAGCTGCTCACAGCTGCGGCTGGAGTATGACACAAACAGCCAGCCATTCCGTTGGGTTATCAATTCGAGTAATCAACCATGTGGGTGATGGATCGAATGTCAGATAGCAGGAACAGTCGAAACGACTATTCTCCGCTAACCAGTGAATCGCCAACCTAGGACAAAAAGTTCGGAGATTGAATCGGCAAATTGTTTGCACCACACTCCAGTTGTATCAAAGTAGCCGGGTCATGTACCTCACTTTATCGATGTGCGCGTGTATGGTTGCCTGCTGTATGCAACAACACCTAATTGAGTGCGACTTACAAGACACGATGTCTAATGCAAACATGCGAATGTGGTTGAGCGTTTGTACATGATAAATCAGTTGGGCCTAATGTGAGGTTATTTGCGCAGTAGTTAACACAGTTGATTCGTGAAAGTGAAGTCGGAATTCAAATCCTTGTAACTGACAATCCTGTGCAATACTGATGAACCGTAACAGGGGTGAAACTCGAGTCTAGTGTACTGCAGCGAAAGAGCTGGCCGAAACATCATTAGAAATAAGAAAGCTTTGACCAAGTATGAGTAATATTTAGCCTATAACGAACTTTTCATGATAACAAAAATAACTGGTAACGCGGACTGTATTAGCAGGTAGAATAGTGGCGATACTATGAAATCACAACAAAAGAACAAAAGTGAAGGCACCACTTGGTCAGGAAGCTCTTGACTCGATACCAACAAGATAGCAGCTGAAGCATAAGCCTCAGCCGCGACAAGAACCACAATGTCTAAAATAGTATACAGAGTTTCAACAAGTATAATCAATATGGTATTCCCGTTAGGATCGATCAGAGGTCGATCAAAGCTGGATGTTTGAGAACCTACAACTCTGAGACAAATGACAACGCAACGTAAAAAGGGTTCGGTATAAAAGTAACCCTGTCTACCAGGTAATGGATTAAATCATATTCAACGAAACCGAAAAACGCAATGTGATCTACGTGAAGTGTACGTAGGGCTGTTATACGAACTTATAATAAAAAAGCGACGTGGGTTGACACAGATGTGTCAGAAGAACATTCAATTTAATTTCGATAAAATGTACTGGTCCGAAACAAGGACAATGCATAGTTCAACGTAATGTGCGCATTCTTTCGATGTACAAGAGATATATTGGAATTTGACGGTCAACAAGAGAACAACAGCAACAAAAGTCATACTAGGTCACTCTGATTGATTGTGCATCTAGTTCATATAGCTACCAAATGCGAACTCTAATAAAAATGAAACCCGGAATTTATTTTGAAAGAATCATTGAAATAACACGGTATGTAAATAGGTGCTCCAGATTCTCACTAAACTTACAGATTCTCATGAAAGTGGACTGCTCGACTAACTTCATAGGGCAGGCCGGCATCTTTCAACAACCTGTTGATGGGGTAAGATAAGAAGACTAACAATGAATGCAACTGTGATTGGCATTTCGCAACAGTTCACAAAATCGATACCCAATGGCCGTTACTTTGGAAACGCGCTGCAGTATAAATCGGCGGGCACTGGCGACGTCGTTTTGGCAGTCAGTAATACGGTACAGTACAGTCACTGATGCAAAACGTAGTAGAACCAGTGTCATTGCCGGAGTATCTCGCCATTTGGGACGAGACCAATGGAATTAGGAAGGAGTATCTGGGTTGCCCAGTTATCGCAGATACCACATAAGCTATTACCAACTGCAAAGGAGATATACTACTTAAAGCTTATTTGATGCTAAACGAAAACTTCACTTACAACACAAGTACTTGGGGATAGATGATGCACAGTTGTAGGCATTCTGATGTGTTCCTTTATGGTGTTGACTTACGTTTACAAGTTTTCGCCTAAAGCGATCGTTTTGCACGAACACTGTAAAACAAAAACCTGCATACCAAAAGACAAATTGTCCAGTATAATGCACGATGGACATATTTGTAGCCAAGTGCATTCAGTGAGCAAGGCCACTTTTCTTTTGCTGTGGGCACGTTTAGTTGTCGCCCTTATTCAGTTACATTTACCTATGAAGACTCACGTTTGCGGAACAGATTTATACAGTGTAAACCGACAGTGTTTTGTGTTTTGAAAAAAGACTCAGGGCACAACGAAGACTCACGTTTGCGCTCCCTAAGTATGTGCGGTCTGCAAATTTATCTAATACTTTCAAACAATATTTGACCGATGGATCGAGTGGCAACAGCCAGTTGTGAGGATTTTGAAAAATTACCTGCGTAAAAGCTAGTTCAACCTATCGGAACCGAGGCAAACGACCATTTACAGATTAACCAACCAACTACCACAAGAGAAAACGGTAGTAGAGTCTGCCTCAAATCCGGGTTATGACGTGAGTACCGCGACTGTGTGGAGTGAGTGGAAGTACGGTTGCAACATGTTCAAGTCCGGATATTTCCGGAAAAACGACACTTTCGATTGGTACTGTATAGACCGCTTTATTTCCATTTTTGAAGGGGACAATAATCAATATATCCTGAAAACGGTTTGGATAAATTAACAGTCTAAAATGTTTTATGCTACAAAGTACATCCAGTCAGTTCCTCTATTGAGTACATTCTGGGCGTCTTAGAAAACAACTCAGAAGCCTCTTTTTTACTAGCGATAGCAGAAATGACCATGGGGCTTACGAGATGGCTGTTCATGTTAGCTAGCGTTCTTTTAAGACTCTGGCGGGCAGAGTAAAGTGTCAAACGATCGCATTAGTTTCTTTCTTCTTCCAACAACAGCCGTAGCATAAAATGGAGTTGGGAAAACAGACAAATCAAAGTTGGTAGACGACACACCAGTTGAGGTGAGAGCAGGCAGCCTCTGTGATTATACTTTCTAATTGATGACAGCGTTTGCACAGTAGTTAGTCCTTGACAAGTATTGTGCAAAACAAAAATTAACATCACCGAATCAGTTGCAGTGGGCCATAACATAAGTATAGGCATAATACATTCAAATGTGGTCATGTTCATCCAACGCAGAGAATCGGCTCATAAGGCTTCACACATTGGGCGATCAATGAAGCGACTGAATCGTGCGTACATCTAGTGACCAAACCATACGTATATTGTACCTTTAAGGCCCGTTACCTCAAAGAAATTTTAAAACTATGTGTTGACAAGTATCACTCTACCTTAAGGCAGCATTAATCGCAATTCAGAAACATTCCCTCACCGATTTATTACTGATAATTCAATTGTAAACATAAAAAATGGACAATACAGGAATTAAAAGGCAGAATGTAGTGAGCAACTAGCCTTCTTGGACTTACCCATCTGGCGAAGTGCTGATGGATCGGCTCAACGTAAAATCTATAGGAAAGGAACCTTGAATGGGGAGTATATCCATTTCAACAGCTCTGTTCCTCTGAGGCAGAAAAGAAATCTCACAAACTGTTTCGCTAATACAGCCATGAGAATATGTACACAAGATACGGCCTCCGAAGAACTATCGTTCCTACGCGCACTGGTCCTACAAAATGGCTATCCAGAGCGTTTTGTAGACAAGACTATGCAACGTCGCGAGGAACAGGACCCGAAAGCAAAAGAAGGCAGCATTTATTTCATTACCATTCAAAAGGGATACGCATGCCGAACCATCACTAAGAGACTTGAAACTGTCACCAATAAAACATTTCATGCTGCTAAATAGCGTGTCTGTTTCAACTCTACTCCAACCTTGTGTTTACGGTTAAGGAATAAAGTGCCCATGTCTGCGGCTTCTATTTGTACATACTCATTTACATATATCTGTGGAATCAGTTACGTGGGTCTCACAACTTGGCGCTCATCTCAACATATTCCTGAGCATCATTTGGCCAGGATCAGTAGTGGAGTCACTAAGACAATTACCAGAGCAACTGTTGCACACTTCGTTGATATATATCATACTGTCAACCTGAACTCCTCTTTTCGTTCGACTTATCGAGTCAACGGCGGTCACTCAAGAGCTGTCAGATGCCGAATTTTTGTCGCAGCTGAAGCGATCGGAATTCGACTAAATAATCAACCCTTTTGCGCACAGAAGTGCTTTGTCCAGGCGTGGAAGTTGCCATGGCTAACCACCCACACCACGACCGATCAAAGCGCCATGGTTCCAGTTGCGTCACAATTGTGACGTAATCGTATCAAAACGTTGGCTCTGTGTCTGCCTATGACGAGTCTGACCTTACTTGGAATTGCTACTTGTTTTTGTACGTTTTGCTCTGACAACTCTGTTTCATATAACTGTTATGTAATTGGCCCGATGATGAACAACCGAAAACGAGCGTGCTCACTACTCAATTTTTTGATGACTATTCTGGGGACTCTTAACAATTTGAAAAAATAAGGTCACATGAGAAGATAGATGCATCTGAACGTGCACAATATCACTATCGTCCTGCACCGGCAGCAAACCGCTGTTAATTTTTATTGAGTGCCAACTAGGATGGAAGATCAACAAGATTGAACGTACACGTCTCATCTGAACGAAATGAGCGTAAAATCGTCTGGACTGCGTTCAAAACAGCCAAGACTGCTGTTGAGAGTGAATCAACGCCTGGTTCACGTATTACGATAATGGACATAAAACGAAGTTTTCATTAAATTTCTCTACTGATTTATGGGAATATTGGGGAGGTGCTTTCTTCCAGTTAGTACCAGTAAAACAATTTGATGTTCAGTGGAGAGAAGTTTAAGGTGGTTGAACCAGTCGTATAGAGACACTACTGAGGTGATCACATTTAGTAGAAAAAAGTTAGATGATATTTGAGAACGTACTGATAGTTACCACTTAGAGCGAACTGCTAACCATAAGGAAAAGACCCGAAATTGGCAGCCTTCAATAGTAATTTTTTCTTTGTCATTCATTATGCCACACAAATATACGAAACAACCCCCTTTCAACAAGCTAATGTCACAGTACACACTCAGGAAACAACAAAAATGTGCCAGTTTAGAAAGTCTGTTTGCAATCTAGATCTAAACGGAATGGGAAACCTCCAAGTACAACGAGATCAAGGGGCATACAGAAAAGCTACAGTCTGTGATACAAACGCTGAATTCAAGAGTGTTCAAAAACAACAGCGGAGTGATACAGGTTCATTATACACTAATGATCCACCAAAAGCATGCATTTAAGGAAGGTTTGGTTAGGGAAATAACATTCTAATATTTTTGTTGAGGTCGATTCTGACCTAACTGTAATAAACCACTTCAAAATAGTACAGGATAGATGGTTTCGTGATATTGGAAACAAAAAATGATCTCGAGTAGTACTTTTAAAAAAATCGCTCTATACTGTGTTAAAGAAGCCAACTCGAAAAATAAGGCACCCTGATAATGCTGTCACGTGATGTGTACACTAAAGGAACAAAATAGTTGACCGAACAAATGTTCCGTTCAGTTTGATTGAAGAAAACAGTTACAGAAATGTGCTGCAATGTGTACTTTAGTGATATCATTATATTTTTCTTTGTAACACTTTCAAGTATTCCGTTTAAAACAGTGCTGTGGAATCTGTTTTAACAACTTATAGAGAGATTCTTGAGAATAATGAGGTCTAATAGAAGTTCCTGCAAAGTTGTATTTCCATTAAAGCACACTGAAATGTTTTCCACAGGATTCGAACTGGGAAACATGTAGGTTAAGAAAAGAAAATAATCCTGTATACCACCCTAAACTGTTCGACTATTTTCTCGAGTTGAGGTACAGTGTTAGTACCCTGCAAGACCGAGTTGCCAACCCTAACGGTTTAGGGCACTGGGTGTCAAACTTTGTCAGCCAAAGGCCACACTATCATGCTAGGCTAGTATCCGTTTGAAATGTTGGAGTGCGACATTGTCCTCCGCTTACAGAAGATGAGTTGTGCGAACACTAGAATCAGAAAAGTGCTAAATTACCCGATTCTTTAATATACTCCAGTACAAAGTTCCAAGACCAACACTTAGCAACGTATCAACCTAAGACCATAAGTCACACAGATATAACATTGGGTCCTTCTATTTGCAAAGCTGAAGTACTTTTCCGTTACTTTCACATTTTCATTATGACTCGTGTTAAGGTCAAATTTCTCTTCTAAAGCTCTATGATTAACCGTGTTACTCTGACTAGTGAGACATTCCTCGCCCTCCACTGACGTCCGGATAGTTTATCCTTCATTGTTTTGACGTCTCCAGACTGTATTTTTGATTACGACCAACTATGCTCGCTCGCTGTTGAGTGTCGCGTTGTTATTGGGATATGTAACGACGCAGCCCTCAAAATACACTGTGCTTATCTGCATTTCATCGGCATGGCTGCATCTGGAGATTTTGAACTAAGTGTAGGTGACCATTAAGAAATCTATTCGCCTAATCATTACATGACACAACAGCCTGTTAGAACCGAACAACGCACCGAAAGAAGTACGCCTTAGGAAGCACGCAACTAAGGCAACGAATCGGACTCCAATACATTTCAATAGAATGTTACGACGGCACGTCTATTAAACTCCAAGCAACTTGCGAATAAGCTTTTTACTGGATGATTATTCATTGCATAAAAAAGTTGGAACATTCAAATATGATGTCGTGATAGAAATGCTTATTCGTCTGTTGATATAGGTTAACCTCATATGCAGTTACTTCACATATGGCTCGTCATGACTCAATACAGCCTCGGTTTCTTACAGATGTCAGCTGAGATTTGAACATTCAGGGGTTTTAGCACCTTACGCACATGGTGCTTAGACACCGTACTGTTGCATACATAGAACTGATATAACCCGCGTAGCGTTGGCTCCACGAAGCAGCTGCGTTTCAAAGCAACAGTCGGTGCATTATACCATACGCGACTTTAGGTACACGTTACCAAAAAGTACTGTTTTCATGCATTAAAATGTTTATATGCACGCAGGCAGCCTTTTTGTCGTCCTCAGTACCTTCGAGATTCACTGTCTGGACTGTCAAGACATTCAGACACAAACCGCTTGGAATAAGGCATTAATGTAGTCGTGAGTGGTAGTCACTCGTTGACACACGGATGCAGACAACCAAGCTGACAACTTTTATGACTAAACCCTGAAAGGTGCAAACCTCTGTTAGACAGTCACAGATACTGTTCGATTGATCAAGGCATAGGTACATCAGTCATTCGGTCATTAAAAATTGAATTTATCAAACTGATGGAACAGTAGGATAATGCCACCATAACTAGTTATATCGTCAAGATGCTCCATCCATGACTGTACAGTGTTCGGTTTTCTCCGTGAACTTTTGATGCACCAAATGAGGGAATCTTTTGAGAAAAAACTCCTAGCAGGAGAATAAGAAACCCTTCAAATGTCAAGACGCTGTATTTTGTTTTGGTAAATGAATTGATATTAAGGGTTCCATCATCACCACAGACAGCAATATATCAGTGGTTGACATTTATGCCTAACCGCCACACAACTACGAAGAAAAAAAGAAGCAAACGCGCACAGGAATAGAGAAAAAAGAATGGGACGAGAAGGGAACCATTAAAAAACAAATAGCTGCGTCTCTACTCAAACATCCAACGTCAAGGTGCCTACAACTCGCAAACAAACAACCGAGCTGTAAGTTAAAGTAAGGCGTCATCAGCAAGACAGCTTCCTTACGGCTTTCACAGCCCCACGTCATTAAATGCACTCACTTCACAGATAATTCGAACGAACAACGACGACATTCATACCACTGAGCTCGAGTAGCCGCCATCTCATCTAACGTCTCCAGTCACCGATTTTGTGAGTCGCGAGGGCCCCAGTCCGGGAGACGAACCCAATCCACAGTGGTCAAACCATTCGTGAACGATTTCATTTCTCTACGCCAGTTTATCACCTGTCCACCTAGGCCGCAGCGTCGGCAAGCAGTGCTCGGTGTGACATCCTTAGTACCTAACCATCTGAATATGTGCAAAGGTAAAGAGTGAACAAAAGAACTCATACGAGAGTCACTACCTAATGTCCACTTCCTAACCTCCTCGTTGCTTACTCGTTGGAGCCACCTGATACGAGTGATCGGATGCAGATATCGATGGTCAAATACCTGAAGACGGTTCAGGTCTTCTAACTTGAGCGGCCAAGTTTCGTTGCTGTAAAGTAACACAACTCTCACGCGCGTCTTATATACACGACCTTTAAGCATTAGAGAAATATCTCTGTAGTCAGACATGTCCCATATTAGCGAAAACTGCTCTAGCCTTAGAGCTGCGTGCCTCTATTTCATTCCCTACATCTCCGCCGGCCCCAGTGATGCAGCTTCCCAGGTATACAAACCGGTCAACAACCCCCATCATTCATTATCTAACATTAAATCTACGTAATTACAGCAATCTTGCAGGAGTTTTTTTGCATTTCGAGGCTGCAAAGCGCATTCCGAAGTACATAGCAGAAGGCGAAACAGCGTTTAACGTTGTTTGTGAAGCGTGAAAGTTGTCAAACAGCAATACCTTGTCGTCAGCTTAATTAACATCAGTCAGTCTTTCACCAGGTAGGAGATCCGCGCCGGCATCTTGTGAGTGTCGGAGACAATCCTCCATTATATCGTCCATGACGAAATTGAACAAAAATGGTGAAAGGGGACAGCCTTGACGTACCGCGCTCATGATGCTGAAACTGTCAGATAACTCACCGTAAACCCTAACCTGAGCAGAAGTATGGAAGTAAAGCGCCGACAGTATGTTCACATACTTGGTGGGTACACCTCTGCGTTTAAGTGACCCTAAAGGTGTAGATCGATCCACCAAATCGAATGCACCTATAAAGTAGAGGAATACGGCGATTGTTGGCCAGTGGTACACATGACGCTGCTCCGGAATTTGACAAAGAGTAAAAATGTGATCTATGCGACTCCGCCCAGGACGAAACCCTGCCTGTTCTTCCCTACTGCTTGCCTCCCGCGCTGCAGTGAGTCAACGAAGTGTAATGGATGCCATAACCATAGTAATGACTGTGGTAAAACTAACTCCCTTATGGTTTTCACAACGGTCCCGGGCTCCTTTCTTGAATATAAGAACTATTATCGAGTGACCCTAGCACGGATGGTTGGTCTTCGTCGTCCATACAAGTTGAAACAGTTGAGTCAAAGCCGCTACTAACGCCTCCTCACCTTCTTTGAAAAGTGCCGGCACAAGGTCATCTGGGCCGGCAGCCTTTGAAGGCCGAAATGCAATTGTGAACCTCAGTATCAGGGAATGGTTGCAAATCTACCGACCAGGGTGCGGTATTATAAGTTCTTGGCCGCAACACGGTAGAAGAAGCAGCCCAGCTAAATTGACTCTCAAAGTGTTCCACCAACCGTTGTAATCTTCTGGATTTATTGTTGATGATAAGTAGTTTAACAGATTTGATAGTTTAGAAGAGACCCAATTGTAAAAAATCTGGACTTCGACTGGATTCGAACCAGCGACAGAGACAACATGCTAAAACGCGGCAAATGCTCTACCAGCTGAGCTACGAAGCCATGCCGGAAGCTCCGAAATTCCGCATTTGGACCAGCTTGGGCGGTAAATCGGTTAGATCATTTGGTGGATTCCATACGACACAGTTGGTTGGGTAGGTAACTAGGTCCAAATGTGAAATTTCTGAGCTTCCAGCGTGGCTTTGTAGCTCAGTTGGCAGAGCATTTGCCGCATTTGGGCGTGTTGTTTCTGTCGCTGATTCCAATCCAGTCGAAATCCAGATTTTCGAAAGTGGGTCCCTTCTTTATTATTAATGGTTTAATTAACATGTAATGAGTCGGACCGGTTTCTCAGATAGTAAGATCTCGCAAATGGGCTGTGGTGCCCGGGAAGAAACAGATAACAGTGAACGGAAAATTCAGTACACCTCCTTAAGCAATGCACGCAAGCTACAGGACATGACATTTACAAGTCAACAGTATGTCTCATTCCGTGTTCCAAAATAGCGAAAAACGATCTCTGACCATCAGCGAAGTGGAATACAGCTGTTTTGACTTTGTTAGCCCTTATCAGCACCATGCATGCCGGAGAACTGAACCAACAGCACGTGAACCTGTGACAGATCGTAGGACCACTATGCCTACGTAATCCACAGGTTTACATCCAAGGCCACGGAGCCGCAGGAAAGTAGTTAAATTACTTTCTCTAGTTCCTGCGTTTTCTTTTCACAGACTAAAACCGATCAGTTGTTCGTGGTTGGCCTGCCAAGCTTCCCCCAGGGCAAGCTTCCCCCAGGGCCTAAGAAAGGACTGAGAAAAGTTTTTGTTTCTTTGTGATTCCGTTATGAATACCCGCTAATCGGTAGGTCAATACCAAACGGCAGACAGATTTCAGCCTACGAAAGAAGGAAGCGCAACAGGCAAAGAAAGTAGTGTAGAATATGGTTATCCGGCCATTGTTAGTGTGAGATGCATCACGCTACACGAATTACGTCTATTAGTAGACCAGCCATATCATGCTGTCAAAGTGTGCATACGTACCTACGTAACTCAACATACAAACCAATCTTATTCGCTAAGTATGTTATGGCTTTTAAGCATTTCCGTTAACGAGATATCAACTTTAGGTCACAAGATGCAAGAAATTACAAGACTCAACAAACATGTTTTAATCCTAACCCGGTAAACTGCCGTTTTTCGGTCGATCATTACATGAATCGCCGTTCTATGGAAAGAAATGCATATATTCATGTGCGATTCGGAGTGACACGCATAGACAAACACGGCTGATTTCCATAACCGAACATACTGAGTTATAAAAGCATACGTAGACCGGTTCACACAAGTATGCTAAGCGGTTGATGCATACGTTTCTCCAGTAGATAAAGTAGCACAGACACAAACGCTTTCTCTGCAATAAAGCAGGTTGCATAAAATATCGGTATGACCATATGCCCTTTGGTTTTCTCAGATATATGTCAACTAAGCAACACTTAGTGAAACTGTGCCCGTCTAAACGTGTAGATCAGTTGAGTGCAGCCAACAGAAACACCTTAATCTAGTTCTCAAGACATACTTCATACCCTTAGGTTAGTTGAGCTAAAGGCTTCCAACCGAACAATGCAACAGCTCAATTTCCATAGTGACGAGTCGTGTGTGATTTCTGTCACGTGCAACCGTTGGCATACTTGAAGACCGAAAACGATTTTACTGTGATCGAATATTTCAATGAATGAGGATGTAACTGACATCGCTCGATGTATGCAGATATGGTGAGGTTGACAACTTCTTCGTTTTAATCATGCATCTACTGAAAAACCGTTTGGGTTACCAAAATATGTATCCGTGAGATATTGATTTTAACAACCAATAAGCCAGTCATTATGTCGTTCAGTTTCAACAGAAAGGGAGAATGTCGCCTACGACCTAGAAGACAGTTATAGTCAGTACATTTATGTTAAAAAAACAATTACAAACAACAGGTGGAATATACTGGTTAATCTAAGCCAACCTTGATGTGACATCGATTGATAAATACCTAACTTATGTGCCACATAAGTATTGTAAAGCTAGCGTTCAACTCTAAAGCAGTAGGAGCTAGAAGAATAAGTAAACTGAAGGTTAGCGTTCTATTATTCTAAATAGGCCAGATTATATCCTAGTGTGAGTGAACAAGTTACAACAATCAAAACCCCACACATAAACCAGTAACTGATATACTGCTCAACAGGTTTGAGAATGTCAGAGAGTTCTGCTGAGTTCAGAAATTCTGGTCAAGTAGTGATCCATTATAGTAAATAAAACAGTCAGTGTGTACGTTCAAAAGACTATGGGAGTGATTTCACCCGTGTTCAAGAGCAAACAACGATGAATTTGCAAACAGGATAGTACGATCCTGAACGATGTGTGGTCCATAGAGTAGGGGTTAACAATTTCACCTTAAAAGCACGAGAGATGCTGTATCATCAGCCCACAGCCATAATAAGGGAGGAACTGAAGTCAAGTGAGTTCTTTCATGTGCACAAGATTATGTATAGGCAATAGAAAATTTGCGATTAGTAAAATCGTCAATTACTCGTCAGTGAACTGTTCTACTGCTGTTATTATCCGCATGTCTTATATATTCTAGTGTTTTACGTTCGTGACTGAAGACAGTAAACAAAATGTTGACATCTCGCAACGTATGTCTACTATCGTTACTGATGAACTGCATCAAGGGAACTCAGTGTTTTTAATTATTCTATGTCAGAAAACTGAAGGTATGAAAACAGTGGTGAAAAGGGAGTGCTGGGTGGTTACGACAGATTGCTTTTAGTGCAGATAAGAGACGAAGTTTTTCTTTTGAAAGGCTTTATTTAGTTGATTCTAAACAATCTATGCAGCAAGTTCCAAAAACAGCACTAACATGCGAATGCGCACAAAGTTATGTAAGCTGACGTCCACCGCAAATGTTTCACTAAGTTCTGGAGCACTTTATCCCGATCATTTCTTTGTCAAAACCAGTCTGCCTCATAAGTCTCTGTGGTAAACAAGCAGAAAGCATATTTGAAAAGGTCACCAGTGCATTATTAAAGTCCGCCTTGCATGCAGACTTTCAAGAAGTGTCAACATGTACTTTGACTGCACTCCACCTATGGGCAAACTAAAGCACGAATAAGCATAATATTCATCAAGCAAACTTCCCCCTCCAATGTCACGGCAACTCAACTTACTAGAACGATACGTAGTTATGTTACGAGAAACAACATCAGTTCACAACAAATTTTCTTGTAGTAACCAAGCCTCTTCTGTTCGCTTCTAGTAGGCAGCCACCGTTTGCTATCTCGTGGTCACTCACCGGCCTATGGTTATCGTTTTTTAGACCGTGATCAGTCTTTGGCCAGTAGACATCATCCTTTTAAGCAATTCCCGTTATTTTTAACCAGATCTGAGCAACACAACTGGTAGGCAGACATGAGGCAAAAGCATGCGCTTCCTATGTTCGTTTTGAAAAATGATCTGGTTGATCAAAACGCCTGCGCGAAGTAAAACGCATGAGTGATTCTTTACGGGGTAAAAAAAGCACGTGCCAATATATTTCAGCGTTTGATCGGTCTATCGCGCTCCGTACGATCAGTGCAACGATGCACCGGAAGTTAGAGGAACGTTAAGTGATCGGATTGTATAAGCCTGAGTACTGACTAAGCCCAACGCATGTATCGAAGTCAGCGGCTATTAGATAGGCAATGGTTAAGAATACCACGGAACGGACACAAAAAAACGATCACATAATGAAAATGGGCAAACGGTGGAGAAATGTCCACCACAGGGTAAGAAGTGAGCAGAAAAAGATAAACTATGAAAAAACCTGTAGAGTGACAGTGGATAATGAAAATTGAGTTGCAGCATGATGATGTGACAGAGAGTGGCGGGGTTTTAATTCTGTGTGCAAACATACGTACACAGACAGATTCAAACACACCGACTGCGAAAGAACCTGTGTGCGCATAACTACCCAGCAACCTGTGGATGCACACTGAATGGCTCTCTACTTGCAACTGTTACACGGTCCCCTTAAACCTAAGCATTTGTCGAAATCAAGTTTGTGCCATCGATCGCACAATTAACACTCTATCTGCCAAAGGAATCGAGTTAGATCAAGCAAAGCAACCTTGGATAGAGCAGGTGTGCAAATACCCTACCCTCGGTCCTTTTTCAAGACAAATTTCGACATACAGTCGCAAAAACACCATCAAGTGTTATAATCAGAATCAACCGTTTAAACATTGGTGACCACTCGAAGTTACAGTAAGTTATTCACACGTCTCAATCGCTTAACTATAGCTGTATAGCTGAAAAAATCATGAACTAAAAACGTGCTATCCAGTGACAGGCAGATGATCGTCCCAACGTCTGGTGGAGCATTGCTGACCATATCATCAGAGACTAATGGTCAACACTACAGAGTGCTCTGAAATCAATTTATTGGGTCTCTCAAAATAAGCTGTCTCCTTGTTCGAATCGTCTACCGGCTAAGCACAGAATACAGCCAGATAACCGAAAATGAATTCTTGAGTAAATCATGACAAATATGAGATCACACAAGAACGAAGTGATAGCCAGCTTGTAGACAACTAATGGCATTTCTCAATTAACCTGCAACCAAGTGTTAACACCAAATAGTTTCGCATTAGAGTTGGCATACGCAATATGTGAATACTTCGGTAATAATGAGTAGACAGGAGCTAATAAAAAAATATTCTGAATAACACTTGGATCGCAGCTTCTGACATTCACAGGGACTTTCCAGTCAGTCCATTTGTAATAATTGCAGTCTCACGCACAGGTGGATGTAGATGAGCTTTTAGATACGATAATTCAATCACGACTAATGTGATAGAGGTGATGGGTAACCGACATGATCTTCTGAACAAGTAGAACGGAGTTCAAACCTTGGCCGGCTTTACAAAAGTCAAGCCAATTTTAAATGAATTGAAACGCGAAAAGCTATCAAACCATGTGGTCCGGGAAGAAGTTCATCTTTTGGGATAAAGGATGATGCCAGCTATTTAATTGTGTTATTGGCAGGTATCTTTTAAAAAGTGTATTGAACAATACAAAATAAGTGTGAGAATTGTCTCTGATCTGAAATCTAAACCCATTAAGTAAACACCGATCGTCTACTCTTGTTAACCTTGACGAAATGGAAACGTATTTGTGAGCATACGTATTTTTCCATCTTGAGATCACTGATTCATTCAAATCAGACTGACGAACCTCCCGGTCGGCAGCTGCTCCATCTGTACATGAAATCACCTAATTGCTAGATGGACACAGTATTGTGCCTTTGAGACAACGGATCGCAACGCGATATTACAACGTCTGCAAGAAGGAAAGTAGAATTTGTTGTATCCTGAGCTAAGAGGTTATTACTTTCATTCAGTATACCATTCCGATTGATCGCAATCCTTCCAGTGCCTCAAACAACTGTGAAGCTCTTTGAGGAACCAACCGCCACTCTTTCACCTACATTCCATATGAAATGTTACCTAGTAAGTCACGATATCTATGTGCGTAGGCATGTTCAATATGTTGATGGTCTGCAACTCAGCTAGCAAAAAAAGGATTTATCAGGGTAGTAGTATAGTAATAGAGCAATATGACAACTTCAGGTGATTTTGAACTCAAAACTTTTCCGGACACCATTCTATTCGAGGTAAAAGTGAAAGACTCGCAGACATTTTTACACATTCACCTAACTCAACTGTTGGACCGAACGTTTAGGTCTAGCATGTCTTTTTCTGTCCACCACCTAAAATCTTGAAGACGCACACTCCATCTAGCAAAACCGCCCGTTATAAATTGCGTGTCACTGTACTGGCTTAACCATTCATCGGTTATACTAAATGGATTGTTACCAAACAATTTCAGTAACTTGTGATGACTGTTCCGTGATTTAAGTGAACTCATTTTCATCTTGTTGGTTGGCGATGGTGTCTGTGATTATTTTAACTCTTGTGATAAATTTACCCATGAGCTTCTTTCTGATCCGTTCCATGATCAACTCAAAGTGCACATCGAATGTGTCCTTCGAATTCGCGCTTCTTATCACTTATGTTCGCGGAGCACCAGTTTCTTTCTAGCTCGTACGCTAGCGTTGCTACAAACAAACTAATGATCACTGATGAGTAGTAGGGGATTTTGATTTCTCATATAGATTGAACATCACCCACAATTGATCGCAGCTGTCGCATTCCCATAGACTTTCCAGTCGGCCCCTTTCGAAAAGAAGCACTAGACTCGAGTTTCGCTCTCATTAGAGCTCATCAGTAGTGCATATCACCGCCACTGCCGGGACTTGAACCACGGACATTCAGTTCATGAGGCAACCGTGTTTACCACTGCGCCATTGACCTCACGTTAGGCACGACCGAATTATCATATGAGAACGCTCATCCACTTTCGCTTGTGAGTAATGGTCAAGTTGCCCGATCGCCTCGAGAGGAGACACAGTTACTGTCTGTTAACTCCAATCGATGACACATCGACTAGGACTTATCTACAAGTTGAAATCACAGAAATCATTGACTTGTTGAGCGGTATTTGATTACTGATGAGTAGTAGGGGAGTTTGATGATATGCACTACTGACGAGCTCTAATGAGAGCGAAACTCAGTCGAGAGTACTCTGGTATGAACATGATGACATGTGACTGGTTGTAGAGCATCATTACCATCAGACCATTGCCGCCTTCATAGAACAGAACTCAGGAATGTTTACTGCGGTAAACAAGATCTGTCCGCCTAATGCATTATTTAATTATCAGCATTTACTTGATCAAACGAAAATATGGAGCTATGTACAGAATCGATAAAAGTGATAGTTGTGGGCGGAATATGGTCGGTGTATCAGAAATTAATCGTGAACTCAGTGCAGTAACTAGTGTTTAGAGAAAAATGTTAAAAGCAGGTTAACAGTAACAAGAAACACTTTACTCAACAGCTGATTCCAAGCAAACTCGTGATTGATACATTCACATACACATATATAATCAGCACAGTGCCAGAGCAGCAAGACAGTCAAGACAAAATAACCATTCACCTATAAACACAACAGTGACAAACTATCTCACTGACAGATTTCAATCGTGCATACAAACAGTGACTAGCATTAAAAATATCAAACCAACCAAATAGTTAGCAGCCCGGAGTAGAAGACGTTTCATATATGGATTACTGATTGCATAAATTTTCTATCAGAATTGTGCACTTTCAATCAATTCGTTAAAAAGTTCATACAGACATTCTTGTGTCCCAAAAAGTGACTGTGTTGTCGAACGTATTACGTTAGAGCGCATACCACGTCAATGAACAAGATCACAACCAAGAGCGATTCAAACATAGATGGGCACACTTAGACATTTACTTCATGAATAAGCTCAGTAGTGTGTAACGGTTATTACCTTTCTAATCAGGCAGGCGCAGGCGTTCGTTCAGAGCATGATACTCACGGGAACTTAAGTTCATTCAAGTACTATTAAATCAGGCAGGACAGATAATAAAAACTGTATGAAAAGCAACAGTAGTGTGTGCTGACGAGGTCGCATCACTGACTGTATCGACATAGTTAGAAGGTGATGCACGAGTTAGGTCAAGTCAAGACAATTTTCTCACCTGAACAATTTATGCACGTTCCCACTAGTGCACAACAAAATTATCTTACGGACAGAAACACTCCTATCAGAACTGGCTATAACCATATGCATATCATCACATGCGGGTGAAACAAACGATACTACTCAGTAGCATGATGTTGTTTTGAACATAGCTTAGTCAGATGGCATAACAAAGTCTGATCCAATTCACTTCCGAGCTAGTTTGATCCCCAATGCTGAATGAACCGGACTCTCGTAGCACTGACTTAGGACAGAATCCCGAAAATTCACTATTTCGCATTATTCAGCAAGTCCTGAGGAACAGAATGCTCCGACGAAACTGCGTTTGCAACGGAAACTGAACACTGGCACGTGATTTAATGCTTTGAGCGAAGTGTTAATCAGTTTCGCTTAGCTCCAAATGTAAGGATCATTGCTAAAAATTGGAGTTTAGGCTGACCCAAAAGTCGGGTGGAGACCATTCAACGAAACTACAACGAGAGCTGAAACGGACCCTTTGTTTAGGAATAGAAGAGATCCAGGTTATCTAAACCACGGTTGTCTTGGCTGCTGAATTGAGATCAATGAGACCATACGTGAGGAAGAATGACATTGCATGATGAAATATTCGTGTCAACCCGATAAACGAAAGACCACATAAAGATCAAACCACCAGACCAGAACAATATTCTCTATAGTCAATAAAACCCGAATGGTCAGTTCAATATGCTGTGCAGTGTGTTCATGCCATGGTAGGTTCCGTAAACACAGTAAACGTAACTTACCCAACCATTACGTCGCACATGTTGTCGATTAGTTGCAGTGACATCTGTATCATCAAAAAAACGGATCGATGTGTTCACTGACAAATGAGTGAAAACTTACCCAGGTGTCTGTTACAGCTGACTATGTAATGGCGTGAATAACCGAAGGAAAAGTAGGATGTTGTCGACCGGGAAACATAATAAGAAACTAGGTTATTTTTCAAATTTTCCAAGGTGTTCTTATTTAAAGTAAGCCCCGAATGCTGAGAAAATGGCAAACGATGCCGTGGAAGCAAAACAACTCATACAAATGTCCTATTTTGATTGTTGACCTGTTCTCTGACCGTTATTGCCACAAAATAAGCTAATTTGAGTTCACTTATCGAACTTTGGATCATGAACTGTTCGTTATGGCGTGACACATAAGACAGCTTACGGATCGGAAAGTTTAAGTATTCAAATCGCGAAAGAAGCAAGCACAAATATCAGACTTGAATATACGACCACATTACCAGTGGTTGAGCGCCGTTATCACCAAGTTACCGCGGGCCCAGATGGCAATATCCCTTTTTTCCAGTGGATTTTCGTCATTAAATGAAAGGCCACAAACGGCGATACGACGTAACAATCACGAATTCACAAGAACTCTGCATGGCCAGTTATTAATATAGATCAACGGTCGCAGTCCTCCAAAAATGTATCCAGTGCTCAAAACAAGTGCAGCAACCTTCAGGGAAAAGTGATAGCGCGCGAACAAAATTAGGACTAATGACGACTTGGTGTCGACCTTTAGTATTGTAAATGAAGTTTAACAAAGATGTTCAGCTTTTGCCGTTAGTTGAAGTTCGCAGTTTATATGAACATAGGGTGAGTTACGTTCAATTATGGACAGAGGGTAATAAATGCCCCAAATATAATATGCAACAAGACCTGAAGTAAGCAGGTTACAATATCAAGGTGCATGGAGCCACAGAAGCAGTTAAAATCAACCAGGTAGCCAGTTTGGTGAGACTCATGAAACTCAAAAAAAAACGAAGTGAAGTTAGAAGACTAGCATGAACCTCCTGAGGCACACATTTATGATGACGGCAGTATTGTCTGTACAGGTAGAATGCTTGGTGAGAACTCAATTTGAGTCCACGTGCGGATGACGCCAACCAGCAAACGTTGAGAGTAGAGTCAGTATGATCTGCTTCTGCTTGAAATACTGCGTACACTACGGTATCATTTAGACACTCCCTTATGAGGCTGAACCTAAATTGTCTGCAAAAAAGAAGCTTATATAATTTTTACAAGTGGCAACTGCATTTGTAAGATCTAATAGAGACACCAACCTATCAACTACGATTGAAGATAATAAACCATTTGCGAGTCGCTTGCGTTATTAGGCTCCGACACAACGATGTTCTCAAATCTCAGCATCTGCTGTTAATACAGCATGACAAACATTATTCGGGTACACATATTTGGTGAACAACAACGACCATGGAACTGGTAGTGCGGTTTCAGTCAACGCTGATCAGTAAAAACAGTTCCGTATAAAAATGACCCCCTTAAAACCATTAAAATGATCAAATCAATTTAGTTAGCATTTTCATCAGAAAGAGTAGTCTTAAAGAGTTGAAACTGACTTCACTGCAAAGCTATTTATGTTTTTCATCGGATAGCGGATACATACACAGTCTGACAAAAACACACTAATTAAGGTGTTCAAGTCATGCAGCGTCAATCATTCCATTACAACTTGTTACCTTGAAAAGAATAGTTTACAGAATCCACTATTTAATATTCAGTTACTAGCCCCATTGACATTAATAACGCACTTCTCTTTCCATCGATGAGTACATGTTCCAGTTTGGATAAGCATACAATGATACTGACGTAAAATATAATGTTTTACATTCGTGACTAAAGACAGTAAACGAACTGTTGACATCTCGCGATATGCCATCTATCATTATTGGTGGATCAAGAGAACTCACTGATATAAGCTACTGACTTCGTTAACAGTGCTGCGAAACGCGTCTCAAAGGCGTTCAATATGATAGGGATTTCATTATTAAGATGCCCAAAACGAAGTTTAAAGGATTTTTTACCGTAATTAGTTCAGGCTACACTGATACCCTGTCACAGAAGCCGGGGGAAAGGTCACGTGTCCCACAACAACAGTCATAGGTTCGAACATGCATTTGGACTTCAAAAATTCCTCCAGTTACGGTTTACATCGATCCCCTAACAGTACTAAGTAGACACAGCGTCCGAGCTTTGGTTGAGCCAACCGCAGCAGACGCCAGTCACCTATTCTTGTGACGACCATTCCTCTTTCCCATTTTTGAGTTACATCATCAGTTACAAAGCATCGCAATACCCCCATCTTTAAAGTGGTTTCAGGTTATCTCTAGAACATTAGCAATTTGATATTATGAGCTACCCACTTGAAACAAGTCAACTCTCGTTGCCACCAGATAAAATATGCTTCTGTAGTCGTCCAACAACATGACCCCCAATTAAATCCACCCGATCGAGCGTAAAGGTAGACGTTTGACGTAGTGACATTAGAGGAACGCCATTAACTCAGTGCCAGGGGACCAGGAACGGAAAGAACAAACGGATGGTACCAAGTAAGTGCCTCATGTAGCTAAAAAGGCGATTTCTCGAGATAACGTGTTGTGAGAAAAAGCACGACAGTGTAAAGTATGCACCAGTGTGGAGCCAATTTTTACCGGAAAGTATAATGCTCATGCCATCACATTCTAAAAATAAGAACGATGACAGTGATTGTATCAGGAAGAGTAGAATATGGTGATCACCTAATATCTTCTAGATCGAAAGCTAGAATGTAATACCCCATGCGGCTGGAGACTTTTCAAGCAGGTGAGTTAGGAATGACACACAAGACGATGTTATCATCAAGGACTAACAAAAACAGTCAGTGGGGTACGTGTCGAGGGTATCTGTGTTTCTCACTTTAAGTTAATTTGTCTAGCGAATATTTCATCATAGTCCGAGTTCTCACCATTCCTCGTGCTCTTCATCCTTACACTGATTTTTGCATTAATGTGAGTAATTAGGGCTGAATCAGATACAAGCATAGGGGGTCAAACTAAGAACTTTTGAGGCTAAAAAACTAAACAGAAAACAAGTGTAAAATGTGTAAATGCTCGACCATTGAGACTACCATCAGAGTGTAATCAGGCTGATGTGGTCAGCGTATCATGCAGACATGAAGGGACTGGTTGAACAAACGGTCGCACGCTTCACCGACTACAAACTTCAAGTTCAGTAAAGTTGGGAAATGTAGACGTCTCAGTGTGATTTTGCCCACATCGAGCGGCAAGGATTAGAAAAAATCCTATTGAATTCAGATAAGTTGTTGACAGATAATGCGCAGGAAAGAACAGAGGTAAAAGGAATGAACGTTTGTGGATAACACATTCAGATAAGTATGACCGTTTCAAGCGTCTCAATGGAAGTGGTCGGCTGAAAAGAACCTCCAACGAAGTAGGCAGGTGCTTTTGGAGGACACTGGAAGGAAATTCATTTGCTCCTGTGGTACTCTTAATGAGGTTGGTAACCCTTTTGTATTACTACGCATATTAAAACGACATCTAAATCAGATGGGGATATAATCCAGGCGTCCCGGCCATGTACCTTTTCTGAAAAGGAGGCACAGGAAAATAAGATTATCTTTACCAAAATGGACATTTATACATGATGAGCCTTTGCAACTGATATGGCCGTTTACATCATATGTTAAAAAACCAGGACTTATTTCACCTGATATACACTCCAGCCAACCAACTGTGTGAAACGATTGATCTATCGACCTTTGACACAGAAAGTATTCAGAGCACACGATAACTGCAGTTCGCAAAAGCAACGGAACTTGTAGAAATGGAAAAATGAACACAGGAGTCCGTCGGTTGAACGAAGTTGAACAGACATTTTGCCGCAACACACTGCCACTCAACTAACCTCCAATCTACCCATTAACTGATAATTTGATTTCTTTCACACAGAAAGAGAAACAACCCACCATGTCAATGCAATCGCAAGTGCCATCATAATAAATTTTGAAAGGGTGGGATAGGACAGCATTGTTATGAAGTATTCCCAATTAACCCGTTAAGTCCGCCCAGTAGAATAGATCAATTAATGGGACCTTCCACAACAAAATGAAAATAAGTAAAAATACTTTACAAAATAATGTCTCTAGAAAGTATATGGTCTGGGCAACGTTGAAATAAGGCTAGCAAAATGCGTACAAAATAACAAAACATACCTGTAATAAGCATACTGATTAGCTATAAAGTAGAACCCGGATGCACAAAAATTAACCAGCAAAGCCAACGCCGTCAGGATTCCCAAAACAAGTAGCTTCCGCTGCCGCGTAGCCATTGTTGAACACCAACTGCAATCGAGACAGAAGGTCGTCAGTGGAAAGTTAAAATATTGAACACTTCCAAAAAAGAGGTTTCGATTGTTTCAAGTCGATCAATAAAATAAATGAACAGAGCAATGTGTATCCTAAGCTATCCCATCAACGGTTATTGGCTACATGTAGAACTGGCTCGCACAAACTGTTCATTTCTCTTAGGCAACTAATCCCACGTCAACTGAAGCCCGAGTACGTATGAACCAACTGACTCCGATAGGCACCTGTGTTGTAGTAAGTAGCTGGGCCATTATCACGCATTCGTAAATACTTCCAATTGCTCCAGTAGACTGTGCTCCTCCCTATACCTCTTGTTTTTAACAGCGCACTCGGTTTTTTCCGATTTTCATAAACAATAAGCACGGCTGATCAGGAAGCACGAGGATCAGAAAGTTCGATCTCCTGATGAGCCTAGAAATCAGGTAATCACGGTTAAATGGGAACATAATCCCGTCACTAACTGCAAAATCTGACCCACAGGCTGCAAAAATCCTACGTCGACATTACTAAGGCTCATGTTAAAGACTCATGAGAAAAGCAACTTTCAACTGTAAACGGAAAATTTATTTAAGGGCGCAAAAATAAGAGATGAATACATATGTGACTATTGGATAGGGTGGACAGGGCAAGAAGAATGAAGTAGAGGCAACCACGTCAGAAAGTGTGTGTATGTGAGAGGGGGATTAACAGGAATGGTCAGATAACCACGTGACTGTAGTCCATAGTGATTGATTAGCGCTCGAATATTGCCGGATTTCTGTTCAATAGCTGTGACGCTTGGACAGTCCGACA
>JTDE01004856.1:0-16721 GCA_014338405.1 Paragonimus skrjabini miyazakii
GTCTGACTGCTCCCCCCCTTTGGCCTGTCTGACAAGGTTGCACCTGGAAGGACCGGAGTCCTAGTCAGCATAGCCCGCCGGATCAAAACAGTACACAAGCCCGACCACCTCGCCAAGGTAGCAGTATCGGTCGGGAAATTTTCCATTACACATGTTATACCCTCCTTCAAACTAAGACTAAGCAGTATGGCAGATGTGGTAATTTAAAAGACCAGTTGTGAACAAATCTAAACTTCGGCTGGATTCGAACTGGCGACGGAAACAATATGCCCGGATAAGCAAGCGCTGTATCAAGTGAGCTACGAAATCACGTCGGACACATTTATCCACCCGACGTTCTGTATCATACGGAATTCACCAAATGATCAAGGGGGTTGACTGCCTAGGTAAGACTTCTTAACCGGCTTACGCTGGAATTCATCAACGCAACTATCGGGCATCGGTATTGTAGTACTGACCTGTGCAGTTGGGCAACTCCTGTCATCCTGAAATTGCTATAGCTACTCGTTTGATAGCCTAAAGTCATCCATTCACATCTCTCCAATGTTTCGTAATTGACTGAAAAATGATCTGGAATATTCTGAAATCGAACACATTCGAACTACCACCAGAGGGCGTTACCAGAGATGGTATTCACGATAGTAACTTATGAACGTTTTCGAGGCGAAGTTAATCTCTTTACAGAATACCAGACTGTCTACCTACTTTTTAATGACGCAATGCTAGTCTGAGAGTTTACTCTGGCTATATCACTCAACAACATCTCTTGTGAGTGCCAAGCAAACAGGAAATGAAACTGTTGCGAACACGTTCCCACTGCTGCAGACGGCTGATGTACACTTATACTATTACCTGCTTGATTGTCTTACCAGTCATTGGTAGTTTGAACGAATTGAATCAATAGCTCTCTGCTTTCTGATTGGTTGATTGTCAGACTGGTCACACTTATGGATGCCAACATATTCGTTCTGGTCACGTGCTGAGTGGCTGAAATGCGCTGTACACTATCACGTCTAAGGTTCTGATTTCCCACGGCTGGTACGGTTATAACCACAATTTCCTACTGATTGGGAATTAAGTGGACACCGTTGCCATGCCATGCAATTCATTCGTTAAATATGTCCGTTGGGGGTGACAGCCAATCATATGCGCAGCATAAATGGGCCGGCTAACTGACAACACATGTTACGGAAATGTATAAAAACCAACGAGACAAATAGTGAGAGAAATGGACGAATGAATATCACTGGACGTCACTTGCTTGTTCAAAGAACATTTGAATAATGGTAACTTCTTTTCGTAAATGGCAATGAACTCTGATTCGGTTCACAAGTGATTTGTGTACTGTGGTAGAATGTGCGGTCAACTAGACAATCCGATAATGGTGTTTATGAATGATAATAGTGAGACAAAATGGCATCCATTCCATGTTTGAAGGTAACCTGATTTCGATGGGGTATCATATCTTCTTAGTGACGCTACTCGGAAAGCTGGTTTACATGCAATTTACTTATGTTTATGCAATGAGTGTTGAGCCGATAGAGTGATGTCGTTATTGGAGGGGTGGTGTTCCTGCACAGATTGAACTGAACAGGTTCTGATGAATACTAAAGCGGTGCATAAAAATATAACGTCAACAGTGAGATGGCGCTCATCAAGAGAAGAGTTTTTGCCAAGGTATGTCTGTAGTAATAAATGGAAAGTTTTAAATGGCCATCTGAATAAAGTTTCAAAACGAAGACGATCTACTGATACACTTGACGTCTGATGAGTTTTACATATCCGTCTACAATGTGTACAGTGCATGCCAAAACCAACTTTCACCATTGTCTTGTAGAAAAAGCAGCATGTAAGTTAGGTATGTCTAATGTACATACACCCATGAACAAAAATTAAGCAGGAGCTGTCGATGTCGGTTAGCAGATTTGAACTTGATAAGGAATTGACATTACTCTCACCCGCAACTCGCTGACGTTTTGCATATATACTGGTTAACATTCATTGCTCCAGAGTGAATTAATCGATTTATTGTTGTTGATGTCTACTACATAACCTGTTAATTTGCATTCACACAAATGGACATTACTGACAGCCATCATTCGGAATTGAGTGCATTAAAGGAAAGTACATTGAAGCGAAGATTATTCATTGCATAACAAGTTAATTGCAAGAGTATTGATGGTTTGACATCATTTGGCTTGACCCGATATATTCGACTTAAAAAACACATAAAGTGAAACTAATATGACTACTGAGAACGTATACAGAAACGGGGTCAACTCACAACCCACGTCGGCATTCACACTTACTAATTGATATACCTGAAAAGAAGACGAAGATATGACAAACATTATCGCAGACTACTGAGAACCAATGATACTGTATACAATTTCATACAATTTAAGTCTAATACTGCATGTCACTTTTACTCAGACACCTTCACTATTTATTGAGTAGATTACATATAACCGATAAATACTGGTGTGTTGGGAAATTTCATTAAAGAAACCGAAATACAACGTATACTTAGTTACAGTTTTTTTCCGCAGAAAATCAGGCTATATAACCATTCTCTTTCAAAAAGAGATACCAAACTCAAAGTTTATCACAAGTTGAGGCTCTTAATTAGCGCACATCTTTTCTGCAGTTGGAACTTGTAAGTTGGTTCACGTTCGTATTAGGTAGCTTTGTTGCTGACTCCGTTATCACTATCGAATTAGGCACGATCGAATTATATTAAAGAATTAGAGCAACGAAGTTGAAAATTATTCACAGATGACAATTTCATCACCATTACCAACATGAGTTACAGTTACATATCATTGGTTCTCGTCGATTTCTAATTACCACATAACTGGCCGGGAAAATAAGAAGCAATATCCAAGGTGAAATGAAAAGGGAGAGTAAATGATATAACTACTGAAAACCGTCATGTCCATACTTCAGAAGTCAAACTAAATGTGCCAACATGTTGTAACCAATCAACAGAATTATGAGTGGAAGTAAGGCGCCATCATCCAGACAGCTTCCTTACAACTGTCACCGTCCCGCCTCACCAGACGCAACCAGTTTACAGGTAATCCTGACAAACAAGGACAGAAGACATGCCAGTCGGCACAACTAGCCGCTATTTCACGTAAAGCCTCCAGTTATCTACTCAAGGAATCGTGATGGGTCCAACCTAGGTGGCAAACTGAACAAACAACGACCAACCACACGATGAACAACTCGAATTTTTCACGCCAGGTTCTCAACTGCACATCTTGCAATTTACGCCAATCAGTTATAGCACTGGCAGAGAGTGCTGGATACGGTTGACGATTAGCTGGCACCCTTAAAACATTGCTTAATCATCCGTGCAAACTTAATTATTGAATAAAAGAACTCGCCTGACAATGACTAAAATTCCGGCTTCCTACCTTCTTCGCTGCTTCTCTCGTTGGTGCTACTCGACGCCAGTGATCGAACGCAGATATCGATGGTTGAATGCCTGAATAGGATACACGTACTCTAGCCTGAACGACCAGGCTTTGCAGACGAGGAATAACACAGTCCTATCTATAAGTAGAAATGCCCTAGTTTAGCAAATATCGCCGCAGCCATGGAGATAAGGACTTCGAATTCAATCCTCACATCTACACCACCGCTGTTGCTACTTCCTAGGAATCAATCAGGTGAATAATCTCTACAAATTCCTTGCTCAGCATTAAATCGGCATAACTACAGCAGTCTTGCAAAAGCACAGTGCACTTTGAAGCTACAAAATGCATTCTAAAATGTTTAGCAGAACTCAGAATAGTTTCCAACACAGCCTGTGCTGCATGAATATTGACAACCGACTGGTACAAGGAGTAGGGGTGAAACCTTGGTGGATTTACCAATACGGATCCAGAGGTGGCCAACATTCTAGGTAAACAGTACTTTAGTGTACATTGCTGTAAATCAAGAATGACTTTAGAGCACATAGGTGGCAACTCAACCAAATTATTTCAAATTCCAGTGTCACAAGTTATAATTAAGTCAAAGAACAAAGTAACCCAGAGATTGCCCGGTCCAGACTTGATATCCCATGTTGTCTTGAAAATCTGCGTTACGGAATCAACAGAACTACCTACAGCACCTTTCATTCATTCCTTATCAATCGGCCGTTTACGGAAAGCCCGAAATCAGTTCACAGTCACACCAATCTTCAAAGTTGGGTGCAGAGACGACCCAACAAACTATCGACCAATAAAGTTGATCCGAATGGTCTCTAAAGTAGTGGGGAGCTTATTAGATAACTCTTCTCGGGTTGAGGGCAAAGACTTCCAATTCATCACCAAGGAACAGCATGGCTTTCCTAGGGGATACTCATGCGTCACGAATTTGTTGACTGCTCGTGATGTTTGGACGAAGGATGCAGACGAAAGATCAGTCATAGACATGGTTTAAGTTTACTTTTCCAAAGCTTTTGGCAAGGTTGATGATTCCATCTTTCTGCCGATGCGCAACAGTCAGGGCATTGGTAAGCGTTTATTCACCTCGTTAAAGGACTACTTGAGTGAACTCAGGTTCAACGTTAGGATTAATTGTCAGCTGTCAGAGTGGTTCCTAGCCAACAGCTATCCATCTTAGGACCACTGTTATTCACTCTTTTCGTTCTTCAGTTAACCAGTGTAGTCAAATTACTTATGATACGAAGCTCTGGCGAGTTCTGGAGTACCCGGAGGATCCGATGACCTTACAGAACGACTTGAGATACCTAAGCCAACGGTCCGTAGAAAGTAACTTGCTATTCAATGTTAGCAAATGTAAAGTCATGCACGTTTGCCATGGAAACTGTACTGGATATTACCTTAGTGACAAAAAACTGTCCATGCCAGCATGCGAACGAGATCTAGGGACCACAGTGACACACAGTTAGAATTTGTATACAAATTGTGCTGTCATGTCTAAGAAGACACAAATACCCGTGAACTTTCTAGGATGAATTTGTAGAGCCTTCTATCCTGAAGTGTCTTTCGCTATGTTCGCTTCCATATGCCGTTCACACCTAGAAACGAACATACAGGCCTCTCGGCCTTATCTTAACATGATTTGGCACCTATGAGTAGTGTTCAGAGATGAGCCACTAGAAGAAGTAAAGGCTCAGAAATACTCCTCCCTAGATAGACTAGCAGATTTAGGTCAATTCTCAATTAATTACAGACATTACGGGAAATATCTAAGTTTTACCTACAAAATACTACACACTTCTGATCATCCACTAACAAATCACTTCCAACTAAATAAGGACGGGCGTTTGAGAGGTTGCCTGCTGAAACTTAGTAATGGAACAGGCAGATTACCTTGTACACAGTGGTGCTTCACAGTTAAGGTCTGTTCACGCTGGAACGCACTGTCCATTCCTAAGGTGACGGAGGAATGAGTTGAGAGCTTTAAAATATTACCCAATCGGCACATAGGTGAGAGACAGCCGGCACTACAAGTTTCCTAACTGCTACATTAGCTTACTCTCCCAGGTCACCAACTGCGTAGGTCTAACCGAATGTTGTTTCAGTGTGTTTCAGTGTTCGTTGCTGAAATGATTGCAGCAATCAGCTTTATTGAATTTACTATCTACTTAGTGTCATTCACTTTTTCAACACAATTACAAACAGCTGCCGCGCAGATTGGCCTAACCACGGCAAATCCCACGTGACCTCTGTTCCTTTGTTAGTGTGATTTCGATTACAACCCTCCTGAGCAAGGCCACCCGAGGTGGTTAAAACGTAGAGTATTACAACTTGCTCATAACGTTGTGTTATTCTCAATCCATTTATCAATAACATTTACAAACCGTCCAGCACGATTTTTCATGGACCAGAATTGAGACAGGAATACACAATCAAATATTTCTCTTTCTCTATTGTAATAATCTATGAACCTATGAACACTATCGTCAGTATAACCTTGATCAGTCAGTCTTCCACCATATAGGAGATTCATGCTAACAGTTGTGAGTGTTCCCTTATTTCCTTTACGATAAAATTTAAAAAAAGTGATGAAAATGGACAGCCTTAATATACGTCGCTCTTGGTGTTCAAGATGTCCGACGGATCACCGTAAATCCTAACCTGATGTAAGTTGTGGGAATAAACCATCGACAGTGAAAAATTTTACACACTTGGTTAGCACACTGGTGCGTTTGTGACTGCAAAAGTGTAGACCGATCCATTGGATCGAACACACATTTACAGCCGAGAAAAATGGTGAAACACATGACGCTGCTGCAGAATTTGGTGAAGGTTATAAAGTTGGTCAATATATTACCGTCCAGGACAAAATCTTGTTTTTCCTTTTAATATGGCTGCTGTGGAGCTGTTGTGACTTGAATCCTACTGGATACCAGAACTGTAGTGACGACTATGTTACGGTTAACTCTTCTACAGTTCTAGCAAGAAGCCATTATTCTTTTCCTGAATACGGGAACTGTTATCGAGTGGCAAAAGCAGAGGCAAACTTATTGCATCGTTCAGATGAAGTAGAACAACTGAGTCAGGGCATCTGTTAGTGCTTCCCAAACTTCTGAAAAGTGTCGGCACGATTTTTTCTGGGCTAGTAGCTCCATTATGTGACTACAGCTTCAATACTTCAGCTAGAATTTCCAGGCGAGTGACTTTCGGATGAACCACAATATTCGAGAAATCTTCTAAGTATGGGACGCATGTATTGAACGTCTTTGGGCCTGAAGGAGACAGAACTCTCACACTATTACATCCATAACACAAATACATCTACACACAACTACGAAAACTTTCATTAAACAAGGTCAAAACTACACACACATCAGTTTGTTAATAGTGCTCAGGATCAACATACCTAGGGTTCTATTGTCGATTCGAGCAGATACGTGTCATATCGATGTGTTTTGGCAAAATTGAGACTCAGCTCCTTTGCTCCCCTTCGGAGTGGACCTACTGAAACTTTTGTCTGAAATGGACTGATGGTCGATATTTTAATTTATGGTAAGATGACTACTATTGTTATTCCACGGCGATATTTCATTCGGAAATATTTTTCAGACGACTGTTTTACATGGGAAGCACTTGAATCGAGTTTCACAAGCTGTCTATAGTTCAGGAATATTGGCTAACTGACTTTAAAGCTGAACAACTGCCATCACACCTTCAGGTGCTCGCTACACTGTCGAACTCACAAATTTATGCATCACAGCTGTTGACCGCTGGCCAGTGAATTGCAAGTTTGTCTTACTAACGCGTGGGTCGGGGTTCGAACCTCGATCGGAGCACCGAACAGAAGTGTATTTCAAGTGACCAGAATATGTCGTACAAATAAAATAGATAAGACAGACTGTTGTCTAAGAGCAAACGTTTAAGGCCCTTAGCTATAATGAAGAGCCAAAGACGATTTTCTGAGAGTCAACCGCAACCGGTCAGTGGTCAACATGTACTTATTCGTGCTAGATTTTGCTGTTATGCGTACGCAACCAAACAAACTGAAAATGTTTGTCGCAAATGTTATGTTAATTTTTCTCCGTTCGGCTTAAAACCCACACGAAATTGCAATACTAACAAAAAGGACTGACTTTTCCCATTCCACTGGTTTCAGTCGATTTCTGTGTTTGGCCACAAAATTCCAGGATATGTTTTTGTTAGACTTGACGCATTACGTACATCAGCAAACCACACGTTGACTTGATCTGCTGTATCACAAAGTCATGCAATTTATGCCCGAATGCACGTACTGTTCAACATTTATCAGGTGCTTCGATGACCTTGTACCAAACGAATAATTCACGTTAAAGTTTGCACAGTGAGATATGTTTATGCCTTAAGAACCTCAAGTAAGCAAAGCAACCTTTTCCCGTAACAAATTTGAACAAAGGAGTTTCTGACTTCTCTGTTCAAACCTCAAATAAACTGGGTTAAAGAAATGGAAGTTACCAGCTTATAAAAGATTAATACTCACTGTCGAGATTAGGAGACACCATCGATGCACTAAGCAAGGGTGGGTTTTGAATGCAGTTGATCATCACCTTGAAGTCGTATTAAAATTTACAGGATTAGGGCGCCCAGATATAGGGCTTACACTGAGGAGAAGATCAGTGAAACGATAAGTTCGAAGATGTTTCAAGCCCGGATGTGGCTATCTGGAAATCGTATCGTCAAATTGACTGCAAAATTTAGCTTGTACACCTAGGGTTGGCAAGCAATCAGTCCTCCAATTTTCGTCTAACTGATTGTCATGAGAAAGTTTGAACAGAGGTGAAACAGAAACATTCGGAAGATATTGCGTTTAGACAACCGACACATACACGTTCATGACATAGATTACGCCCTAATGCTTTGACAACAAGCTCACAAGAGAGTGAAATTCATTAACCGGTAATTTCCAATCAGAATTCATGTCAAAATTACACACAACTCAAAATATAATATTTATGGCCCGTTGGATTGCATATTTCAACTAATAACTTGTTCGGCAATAAGCATTTCGTTGTTCTGGACGTTATTCGATCGTTCTTGGTAGTTTACTGAATGCGGATAGCTTCTGAGTGCTCACGTTCAGCCTGTATTTAGTAAGATGTACTGTATTACACTCTCTGTTATCAAAATAGATCAACTGATTATTGACTGACTGTGGCAGTGATGAAAGGGCAAATCAGGGTTTAGAATCACAATGCGGCGATGACTGTTAAATAGATATAACTTCGTATCTAAACCCCTCTGAATTTTGACGAAGTAGAAACGGCCGATTCTTGAACGATGACGTACAAGTAAACACAGGAAAGAGGTGAATATGACAGCTTAAATCATTAAACAAGTTAGTTCAAAAATGCTACTTTGATGAGGATGAGTGATCACATGATGCTACTCCTTAGCAGTCAGTCGGAAGTGCACATTTAGGCATCGAACTGAGAAGTTAAAATATAGGAGGGAACAATGGAATGCACGTCGGTAAATAATAGTGATTTCCTTGGATGAACTTTCAACTGGCTACTGTGGCGTCCAGAATTAATATGTTCAAATTAACATTTGTGTTTACAATATTGCTGAAATATATACCACGTGTGTCGTTTTTACGATTAAATTATCCTTATGCTGTCCGCGTTCTTGGCTCACAACAGTAGTGCCGTTATTTATAATTCCCCATTCTATATGCTCATATAATGAAAACGTTTTTCGTTAGCGTACTACATTTTATGGGTTTAAAATTATCAACTTTAACTCACTTCCACCATTCAGAGATCCGGAAACTGCGACGGCAACAGCTGGTGCACCTAGATGTAAACAAGTCGAAGAATACCATCATTCACAATTTTGTCAACAATAGGTAAATAGTTATGATTAACATACCTCATGTAAACCGAGCTTCATTCATAAATGATTGAAGCTTTTGCATTCACTTTAACTCTCTATCCAGCCTTCTTCAAAAAGAAGCCCTAGACTCGAGTTTCATTAGTACATATCCTTGTTAGGACAGGGGTTTGAATTTCGATCACGTTCGCGCCGGGTAACCCTTATTATCAGTGTGAAATTGGCCACACATCAGGAGTGACCAAACTAACATACAGGGAACCTCAGCGAAAACGGTAATGGGAATGCAAAGACTGCAATCAGTCACCACAGAACCAAATAATCGCAGACTGATGCATTTCTCGTTTACAGTAAGGTTACCTCTATGCAGTCGTATAAATAAGCCCTTTATCACTTATATGTTTAGTAGACTGAATGTCGTGCCGGTTTCTCCTGAAAATGTGTGCTCTTGGGCACACTAGTAATAAGCAGTAGCAGTAATTGATTATCCTCTAAGTCACAAACTTTTTTTTGCAATAAATGAAACCCTAAAAGATGAGGGAGTCTTCCCTGGCTTAACTATAAGCTTGAATACGCCCGCGTATGGTGCAGTATAAAACGGTGACCTTGAAATTGTGGTCAAGACAGTCTTCTTTATAAACCACTGCTTTCAAACTATCACTTATCGGTTGCACAAAACAAACCAACATGAATAATGTGCAGTTGCCACTATTTTCATAATGAATAAAGTTTATCATAGCGCTCTTAATTCATAAAACCATCAACTGATTGTACTAGGTTGAATGCATTACTGTTAACCGATTTCCCGCGCATGCTGTGTAGACGCCATCGTTTAGTAAATTGCTTCCAGAACACTTGAGTTCGACAATCGGTCACCTTAGTCTAGTCCAAGTAGTTTCAGAATGCATATCTCTATGCCTACTTTACTCAGGTAGTTCTCTTTAACGCTGGTTCCCCATTCTTTCTGTAGCGACCGAATGATACGACGACATTTCTTGTTTCTTCTCTGCCCAAGAGTTGCAGTGGCAAAACACGAAGCGACTAATCGATGAGGTTGCTTTAAAAATACCATTACGTGTTGACAAAATTAAGAGGAATAAGCACATATAATTGAGAATCTTAAAAGTCGACTATGACGAACACTGAAATTTGCTAACCACACTATCGGACAGAACAAGTCAAAATTTAGAATATTTCTGTCTCCAAATAACTGGTTCAGTTGAGTTCACTTAATACACCTCTCAGTAAACAACTGACACTCACCAGCTCAGCAATGCTGAACAAACATAAGAAGACTGCAACCGGCTGCTTTGTTGACTAAAACAGTACCTTGTTGAACTGAATAGCAAACATTCGGTGTTTTCCTCTTTTTTTCATTTTGTGCAGGCCTTTCTATTTTTAACATTCAAATAGTCAGGACAAAGAAAACTGAATCAAAACTAACCGATTTATCAGTCTACACTCAATTTTAAGGTTTGGTAAATTAAACAATTCATCCTTAACCGTCTGGGTATTTTGTTGTTGCATAGGTGAAAAGGTGTAACATAACGGCAACATTCACATTAATGGTTCAAATTATGCACGCCAAATGCAATTTGAAGGAAATATGGATTGCATTCAAGTTATCAGTCTAACTTACCCGCAGCTGAGCTCAGTGCCTCACCATTGTGATTATCATGTTGTTGTCCATCATGTCCACTTGCGACAGCGACCGCTTTGGTTGAGTTAACTTGGCGGTGCATAAGAAATCATAGAAGAATAATGGAAAGCATAAAATAGACCTTTAATACATGGACAGGAATATTCTTTGCAGCATGCATTATCATCAACAATGTCAATAATCATTGGTTGATACTAGAATTATAACTCTCGTAGAGCCGTTACAAGAAAAATAAATCATAATTTAGGTCACTTGATACTGACTTGTCGATACGAAATGCTACCAGTGTTCGTCAGTTGACTGTTATATTCAAAAATCTTGGTTTCTAAAACTTATGTGCCTGTAATCAAGCAATCGAACGCAAGCTGTGAGTAACTAGCTTACAAACAGCTGTGATACAAGTGAAATTAAAGTACATTGTTAAGTAAAGTCTTTCCTTGCATCACTTCAGTAACCGGCTGTGCTTTACTGATAACTCAGTCAAGCAGCAATACTGGCTTTCACGTAGTTGGATCATAATAGATCCAACCTTCCCGAACATCATAAAATAGATGAGTCACAAGACACTGAGCTCATGGGATGAGCATGAACTAACCTTTCTCATCTCCGAGTGGCTGCTTCTATCTAACTTTGTTAGATCGACAGCTAACTTTCATGTCCTTAAAACCAGCTAGTTAGGAAATCAGAAGAAACGCAGTGTATGGTGCAGTGGATTTCTACTCTGTGCATCCGTCTACCAGATAGGTGTTAGTATAGTCAACCGATGTCATGCATACTACGCAGACACGTTCCTACATAGATGAGGAGTGTGGTATTCACATTATGTAATTTCAAGTGGGCTTGCAAGTCTCTACAACGGCAGATATGGTGAGCTAACCTGGCTGTAAAGCAAACGTTGGCAGACAACGGCCTGTGATCAGAACTGTTAAAATAGGGTTCAGAATGAAGGTCATTCACTTATGACGGTTTTGCTAAGCGTGTCAAATCAGCCTAACAATCTTAATACGCACGTGTAGCGTTCTCTGGGAGGAAACTCTTTGCCGATTGAAAGCAGGTGGGCTAAGTATGGCACAACAAACAGACCTGGTTGTCGACCGACTTATTATTATTATTATTATCATCATTATTAATACTTCATTCATGCCTTGTTGGTGGGGATGGCCACAGCCCACCCCTGATTACGACCGCAGGAACTCGAAGTGAGATTCATACTACCTCATGGTGCTCATTCAAAAAACCGACGCTCCACGACCGGTCTCGTCCCTATTGGGCTTGGTTGATAAAAACCAATGACAGCAACGCATTTGATAGGTCGAAACAATAGCAAAACCGGTGGAGCAGTATCGATCTAAAGGCGAACAACAACAAAAAAAACATTACAAACATCATTTTCAGTGTTTGCTGCCGTAGCCAGTGTCAGCTGGTAATCCGAAATGAAATGTGTTACTCCACACTGACGGGGTGTAACACAGTTAATCAGTCAACTACATGTAAAGCTAACTGTCATAAACGATGCATGCAGAACCGATGGTCCATCAGATAAGAGCTTTGGCTCGTAATAAGAAGGGTTGCCGATCCGATCTTCCTTCGGATTACTTCTATATGATTGGTCCAAACAGGGACGAAACCGGTCGTGCAGTGTCATTTTGAGGATGGGTATCAAAATCTGATATCACTGTAGCCGGTTTTTAGTCTGAAACAGGTGAAAGGACAAGCCGGGCCACTCGGCAGTTTGGTATCCGTCATCTTGGTAAGTGAGAGGTAACTGAAATATCGCTGCAAACATTTATCGAAAAATATATCACAACAGTAACTGTTCACAATGCACCGAAAAGCAATAGGTCATACACGGCCACCAACGTTTCTCACTAGCTTCAAAATGAGTAATCTTTGATGGGTGCAATAAAAAATTACTCCGTTAAGCTTGAATGTGAATCATATTTAGGTTCAGAGATGAGTAAATGTTGCTTAATTGGGTCTCACTGAATAGGCATTTGTACGTAACCAAATTTCTTACTTCGAATACGGTTTATAGGCACAAAGTAGAAAGATGTTGCTTCTCTCTTATAATTACATGTGCCCATAAATGGTAGTTCACAGTCAACAAGAATGGGTTGTATTGTAAAGCAATTTGACCTAACTCGTACAAAGCACTCGAGCATCATTGTATCTGAGAGTGATAGGGATGCCAACTTTGATCACCTTACTGTACATATCCACCAGTGTCACGTTTAGCGCTATATCGTGACTGCTATCAGCCCGCATGTTGAGTAACTTTTAGAGCTAATATCGAGTCTAGTGACTGCGACCTCCGCACTTAAATTTAGTCTGGATAATAACACAGGCATGACATTTTCTTCCTTTTGGCGTGCACTCGGCGGAGGTGTTGTGACTGCACCTGGAATCCACATCAATGGGCATGTTGCTGATAGTTGCACAAACGTCTGCCACTTTGGTAGCATTCTGTCCACCGATCTGTCCGTGGATCGCGAGTTGTGTGCTCGTGTGATGAAAGCTTGCGCTGTTTTCGGACGTCTTGAAAGACGTACCAGGAAGAATCACAATCTGAAGATGGCTAGTAAGCTACATGTCTACCAACTGATAGTGCTGTCTACGCTGCTGTACGGCAGTGAAACTTTTATTAACGGAATGTGCGCTATATGAGCCGATTCCACTTGCAATGTCTAAGATACATCCTGCGTATCCGGTGGTCGGACATTGCTCCGAATATTGGGGTACTCCGGTGAGCGGACAGGGACGACCGGATTCCAAAGCAGCTGCTTTAAGGACAGGTGAAAGCAAGTGGGCGAATCCTAAATAGTCAAAAACGGGGATAGGAGGATGTCATTCGGGTCAGTCTTTCGCTTTGTAATATTGATTTTAGAGATAGGGAGAACTTGTTCTTGAACAAGACGGTGTGAAAGAATACTATTTAGACCTGTGTTCGAAGGCACAATGAACGACATTTTCACGGCCGTGAACTCAAACGCGAGTTATGTGAATGAACCACAGGTGTCATAGGTTGTGGTGACAAGATTGTATGGCGTTGTGATGGGTGTAGAAACGACTGCATTGGCTGTCTCGAATTATTAGTTCACCTACATTCTTACGATACACCGTCAACTAAGAGACGAAGAGTAACATTGGCGCAAGAAAGCCATGTCAGTTTTACCCATTTTTCGGTCATGTCCACCAACGACCACCGTCGTTTGTTGAAGCATTTGTTTTCCCTTTCGAACTGGTTTTCGTTATTGATGACCTGTGGCGACAATTGTCAAACAATATACCGCAATGCATGTTGTTTCTGTTTACCGTTTTCAAAAAAGAAAGTAATTGGAACCTTCATATCCTTCAAATAACACTAATCTGTGAATTGAATTTTATTAAACACAACAAACTTTTATCTTATAGCATGTCAACTTTGGGGAGGTTGTCAACCTAATGTTTGGTGTATGAAAGAAGAAAGTTGATTACGCAACCATCAGACTGCACGATGACAAACAACGCAGAGAATCATTCAACTGCATAATATGTGAGTGTTAAACTAACGAACATCTGTGAATCCGATCACAAATGTTTGTAAATGTACGCGGAGGCCGTTGGAATCATGCACCACCATTTGACTCCATTGAAGTGTGACTCATGCTTTTATCTTACAGAGATTCGGAACTATGTGAGATTAAAATATCTAAGGTGGATATTTGTATATATTCCTCAGTAGTTGCTCAGACACAAACCCAGTAACGTCAATCTTTCTGATCTTCTCAATCATTGCGTCAGAGAAGACCCCTCCAAATTTGGAAGCTAACAGCAGTGCACTTTTTCGATCCTGTTAAGTTAAAACCGTTTACTTCGTATACCTTGTAAATCGGAGGATAGGTGTCTGTGATTGGCATAACAGTAATCAAAATGGGGGAAATCAAGTCTATTGAGAAAGACAGCGTACACTACAATTGTATTAGGCTATAGTATAGTCACATCAAAAATATTCAACTGACAGGCAAACATGGACCATGTGGCGTTACAGTTCTCCTGCTCGTCTCCCTAGTACATTCTTACAGATTATCTACTGTGCATGTTTGTCTGTTTTTCTTCGTTGTTTGTCGACTAATGTGACTGTTTTTGTCATGCTGCAAGTCAGTGTATAGATAACTTCAGAACAACTTGAGAGCAGTCGGCGAGTCAGTTTGTTTGCTGTGTCACTTCTGACACTTCTAGTTATATGCTAATATATAATATTACACAAACTACACATTACTGTGTGTAAACTTCTGTGTCAAGAGTAGGACGTTAGCAGTGAAGTAGAAAGCCCATGAATTCCCGAGCGGTCTCGAACATATACCAATCAATGTGCATATTCCCTTCTTCAGGTTGTATTCCTTACATGTGATAATTTTCTATTTACCCATATAAACCGCCGAACAAACTGTATTACCCGATAAGAAAAGTGCAAATACTAGTCTTTAACTAACTTGTGTACAAATAAATCAGCTTATGACTGAACTGGTGGTCTCAGCGATAGAAAGATGAAAATTGGAAAATCTGGATTTGTCTGCTCAAATATACAAAAAAAGATCACATAGTTATTTGGAAAGGATCAAGGCAGTGTCTAGTGAACAAACTTAAAATTTCACATTTCTTTAACCTCAATTAGTAATTTCATAGGACTTAATCATTTATTTCCCAGTACCTTGATATTAAACACTCATGGTTATTATTAACTATCAACCTTACAGTGTAGTAAACAAGAGAGATTAACCTAAACATCGTAATTGTTAATGTACAAAAGATAGTCAGTGGTTTAGAAAACGTAATCTATTTTCCTAATGCAACCTCTCGAAAATAATCACTTGTGTTAGGAATAAACATGATAGCACAGGCGGTAAACTTACGTGGGCTCAGCTTATTAGCAACTCCGGTATGTTGATTACAATCCACCACTTTGCATTTTTGCTTCTGTGTTCCACCTGAAATGATAAATTACTGTAAGCTGTTGGTAGATTCTAAAAGACCGGAGCTACTAGTGGCAACGATGACAGGCGGGAACACACAGAAGATCAAGTGTCTGAAACTGGCTTTGCCAAATGTTGATCGGACCAATTCTTCAAACTGATCGGCAAGAAAGACGACTAGGAATGTATGCTGCAATCTATAACCGCTAATGTTTAATTCGTCGTGTATTTCATAGCTATCGTCTAATGAGCCTTTATGTGAGATATATTTTTCCCACCCGTACAAATGCTATGAAACTACTTCCTTTTGATTTTGCTATTCTAGTGTGTTTTCAGAACATAATTATTACGAAGTTGAAGATTGGTCCACGGTCTACAATCAGTTTAGGTTGATTTGAGGATAGGTGTTTACCCACCTGGTCAACAGATAGTCGAACCTTGACGGCCACCTCATGAAAGCATCCTACTGAGCGTGGTTTCATGTTTTCATCCCAAACGGAATCCGTTCAGTATGAAAATGAAATAGGAAACTTTTAGGCATTCGCTGTACATACCTTGAGAACATTTACATCCAGAGGGAGCGAGTGATTAGCAAGTAAAATTTCCAGGTTCCCTTAATTTCACGATAGAAATTAGAATCGAGTAAGCAGTACACAGCACGATATTGCCGGTCGTGTTGTTTGAAATTGATACATATGCACTTCATTGCTTGTTATCAACCAGTTTATGTAAGAACACTAAAAACGATGATGGTATGAGATAAATGACCACTGTTAGCCCTATAATATTGCAACGCGCCATCTACTGAAG
>JTDE01004856.1:16821-38175 GCA_014338405.1 Paragonimus skrjabini miyazakii
TTGTACATCATTCAACAAATAGTTTGGTATCCAACCACTCGTCCATTATTAGTATGTTACGTATGGTTTTAGCAGTAGGAACTACAAGAATGATGCTAGATAAAAACCCCGGTTGTAGTGGAAGCAACCCTTCGAAGCTATCTGCTCTCAGGTGTATGATATAGGAGTTTCAGTTATACTAAATGTTCGACCAGTGAGTACAGCTCAAAATGCCGGATATTCCGAAGCTCAGGCACATAAGGTGTTTGTCGGTGAGTCTTATAAACTGCGTTAATCACTTAGGATAAACAACAGATTCCATATTATGGGAGAATAATAACTATGAAATGACAATGTAAATGTTGCTCTAAGTCATACAATACAAGTGTCGGCTCATAAAATGAGGTCAATGGTACTGTATAACAGCACATCAAATGAAAATTCACCGTCTCTTTAAAGGACCAGACTAACCAAATAGGATAAATTGATTTTTCTTGCTATGAATTTGATAGCTCGTATCATAAAGTTTCAGTGGGAGGTCTGATTTCGGTTTACAGGTATACACCAGCAACACTATCCGAACTCGCCTCGTTAATTACCATTTAGAAACCAACTGAATCGGGTTTCACTATGAACTATATAATGTAGCATACAGCCACTTTACTAGGCTGTTCATTGGTAATTTCACTTTTCAAAGCTGCCACGGTGAAACTAAGCTATCCGGAAGCAAGCGGATCGTACTCACAAGCATTGATAAGTTTGCAGAATAAGAAGGTGCTTAAGTTAATGTAACTGATTTAGGTAATTTACTACTTTTTTTTAGAGGAAAGTTAATGAAAGCTATTTTGACCTAACAAAATTGTGTTTTGAAACGTTGACGCAGAAACAACAGTTTACTGAAGCAAAATCTATTATCATCCGGGGTCACTGATAATCCGAGTGTCAGAAGACCTCTTTGCAACATGATTATCACAAACATGTTTGCGAAAAAACTGCATGATTGCTTATGTTGGTATTTCTTGTCCGTTCCGTCGACAAAAACGCTGCACATGTTTTTTTCCAAATACACCCCAATTTTGTCGCCTAACTATAGGCTCCAACATCTATGTAAAACTATACAGCTCGAAGAAAATTTAATAAGCCTTGACTGTCGATAGCACAAGCAATACACGCTTATAAGTTCAGAGACCCTAGCCCAAATATACACAGGGATTAAACACTTAACCTACCAATTAATTTAACCTGTGAACTAGCAACAAGTATGATGTTAGACAGTCGGGTAGCTCGATCCACCTTGACCACTCAAAACATGAACTGGGAATATCATTATTTCAACAGTGCAATTATAAAGCACGTTTGTTTACCTTATATCATAGTTTTACGTGAGACCATTCGATCAGTATAATCATAACCAGGGAAAGTTTGAAACGATATACGGTATATTTTATGCAATCATGCGATTTCCAATAGATGCAGTCGATCTACTCACCTCTAGACAATGTTCACATACTTGGTAATTTGTGCGTTAGCAATTTGCGTTTCTGAGGAACTGTGTGGGAACTGAGAACTGGAACATACGGACCTCGAACAAACAGATCCTGTAATCTATCGTGTCTGGAAATGATCAGAAATTCTCCAAACGCTGTTCACGAAATTTATTTTAAAAATACTAAGGTAACTAAACAACGGTGTAGAGCAACACAACACCACATAATCAGAGGTTTGTAAAGGGGATAGCAGTTTTCTTACGTTTGGTACAGAGGAGACGTTGAATAAACCATCACACTTACTTGCAGTGATGGCTGGATAGACTGATCCTTTTCGCAGTTCCAGAATGCGATTTTCACTTTCAATTCCGAACATCTGACCCTCTTCTAAACCAAACTGACGGATCTTATCGATAACGATAAAAAACATACATCGTGAGATATTAACATTTCGTTTACTCTCTTCAGTCACGGACGTAAAACATTCGAATATCCATTGCTAAACACATCATGGAAACAGGACACGTTGTTAACCCCGCCAGCTCGTTTCAAGTATTGTTGCGTAATCGAAACTCGAACTTGCTTGCCTTCGAGGCAATGTTAATCAATACTCGCCGTCCGGTCGTGTGTATGCATAAACTATTGACTCACGCAGTTTTACTGCTATGGAACTGGTAACAGTTCTTGTTTCATGTAAACCCAATCGTTGATTGTTTCTATTCTTGTCTCTATCCACATGTCCTATACATTCTAATATTTTACATTCGTGACAGAAGACAGTAAACGAAATGTTAACATATCACGACGTGTGTCTTCTATCGTTATTGGTGAACTGGATCAACGGAACTCAGCGTTTTAAATTGGATTCTACTGGGTTTATTTCTGTTCGGTTTTTGCATACCCTCGATCGGTTATAATCAGCACTTCAAAAGTAGTCGAAACCATCGGATCACAACACGTCCAACTATCTTCAGCTTCGTCCAATTGCTCATGTTTAGTCTGTCAAACGTACTGCCAATTTTGTGACTGTTTCCTCTGGTCTGAATAAACTTCTACATCAGAAGTAGAATATTACAAATAACCGAAAGACTGGCCACCAACAGGTTGCTATGAAATTATGAAATCTCAATCGATATCAAGCATTTTACAACCAATTTCATGTGACTGAATACAACTCACTGGTTTGTCCAACAGATGAATTATGTGCAAACGTGTGACCGACTTCGGAACTACCTGGTGTTTCTAGAATGACTGCGAAACATAAATAATTGAGACAAGAAAGCTAATGTCGTCAAAGACCGATAACTTACTGCAAAGTTTGTGACTCAATTTACTGTTTGGTCCACATTAAATCGCAAATGATAAGCAACGCAAAAATGGTTGAAGGAACGCTTTTGAGACCCAATTTCATTGCAAATTTATTTCACAATTTGCTAACACGGTGAACCGGGAATGTGGCCGAAACGTTTTCGTTGACGGCACCAGATGGAGTTCAACTACCACCCAATGACCATTTTAACCTGACTGCCAGGAGTCAATAACTTCATTCGGGATGTGTTGCAGTAATACGAAATTTTGGAATTACATTGAGTGGAACAATGAATACAGAAAACTTACATCAACAAATGCGATGGTATACAGTGAATGTAAATTCAAGGGGCTCGTGTAACTTCGAGTGCTCGTCAAATTTCACGTCAGTTGTAGCACTACTTCCGACAGAATGGAACTTGATTTTTAGAACGCAATTAAAATAAATACTCGGCCTTATTAGTATGGCTAAATAATTAACGTCAAGGTGAACTAACGGCCGCGTAAGGTGGCATCTGCGGTTTGTACTACCCAACATTTTCACAGCTAAGTACATCACAGACATCTTTACCACACAACGCCATTTGCACAATGAACCCGACTAGCTGCCATCACCACTATTGTCTCTAGCACAAGACCTGGAACAGCCCAACCGGAATGAAGTGTCCAAAATTACCGTTTTATCAGATACAAATATGTCGATTAACAGTGCACCTCAGCATGGACAGCGAGTATCTTCCTAACAGAGCACAATGACTATTCAGCTTGAGGAAAATATTGAAATCACACTGCTCTTTGCGCACCTAAACTGCAATCAATGTGAACAGGACGAACATATTTTAACCTTTGTGGTCATCCTTATATAACACAATAAAAGGCACCGTAGCGTGAGCATGTTTATTCAGGCAGTGCAGATTAAACGAAAACTGTGTGATTTATCTGCAAAAAAAAAGCATGAAATGCCATTGAAAGTGTTTTCCAAATGGGAGGTTACCTTCGGACGTACTTTTTTCATTGGTGATAGGTAGAGCACCGTTTTGAGCAACGAAATATTCACAAGTTATATAGACGAATAGAAGTGAATAACAAATCTATGAATAGTCCTGTAAACCGGAAAACAATATATTTGCTTACATGTAATTTCATTTCGTATTTGAAAAGTCCTAGTGGTCATGGGATTCGTATATTTAACCATTTCACTATCTGTGTCCCCGCGAATCATAACCGTGTGAAAAATCGGTTAACGAACAACCTAACTGAACTTCGGCTTCAGTACATCTCGCTCTCTGTTCTGTCCTAGAGTATATACATTTTTAACGAATAAAGTGCGCCTTTTCCGTCCACATTGGAAGCGGTTGAATACGATTTTTTTTTACTCTAAAGGACTTGCTTGAAGAGTTTGTTGTGTATTCCTTCTAGTACTAATATTATCTAGGTTGCAGATAAAGTATGGTAACCATCACACGAAGTGTCCTATTTTACCAGAGAGAACTGAGTAGGGTTTTATGAAATTTATAGCGAAATCAATGTGAAATGCTCGGTATACAATCAAACCATTTCAGATGGTGTCATCCATTCATATTTGTGAGCGCTCAAACGATAGTGCACCATCCATGTAATAAGTTTATAAGGTACTAAGGATAAATCGTTTGGTTCGTGGGAAATAAAGAGAGTTCAGTCCAGTGGCATTTATGTACGACATGACAATGCTGAGTGTTTAAATCATCCAGTAATTTATTGTTCCAGTTGAGAGGTGAGTTTGTTCAAACAGGACAGAGGTGGATAGTTCATCGCTCCAAGTGGGATGTAAGACAAACTTTAAATGATCCAGTTCACTTATAATGAAACCGAACTGAATTTTGGCAACACCTGTCCACCAAAGAATTCAGAAATAAACGAACCACTGTAAAAGTCTGGTGTCAGACGATATTGCTGTCCTGTTCAACACATAACGCAGTTTTTTCGGCTTTCATAAGTGATGTTTAGACTCTTATCTCTAAAAGAAGCGTTGCCAAACTTCTTCTGTAAGATGAGTGAGCGGTGGGCGACAGTTATCTGTAGCAAGAAATGGGGATAACAACAACAGCAACAGGTTTGGTGGAATAATGTTGAAATTATGATAGCACAAACGAAATAAATTCATGCCATGCTTGATTCTATCTGTGACACAGAATCTCGTGACAAGTTGACGCCACACAAACGTGAAAAAATTAATTACGTCGGTCAGTAGTTATTTAACTGTCTCATTTTTTTTCCAAAGAATTGCTGAGATGTAGACATACAGATATGCGTAGTAGTTGCCTTCTGAAGCCAAGATAACTGGTAAGTAGTGGCGTCTTCTATGTCCAAGTTTTCCGACACATAGGTTAACTAGTTGCTATTGTGAGTACGCTCATAAATCTGGATCTTGAAGCCTGATGTCTCCATGAAATGAATCTACGATTCCAATACCGTTATCCAACTGACAAACCGGTCACACGATTTAAACAACTTACTGTCGCTAAAGCGAATAAACGTCTCCGTAAAAAGAAATGATTCCGCGGTTTGAAATAAATCACGAGCATAACGGAGTACCAGAGTATGGGTTTCCCTCGATGAACAAACTAGGGGATATTAGGTCATGAGTTGCTTTCCTGATGGTGTAATAAGGTGAATCTCGCCTATCTAATTGAAGTAGGATGGAAGTGAAAAACAAAGTTTTCAAGCCAGGCTCACTTCTAGATGTCTCAGTACGTGTTACCTTGGTGTAGTGGTCATGTAAGTGATCAACATCGGCTGACCATGTATTTGATCTTAACAGGTACCTCCATGTTAGGTAGGATAAATAGATACAGACAGACAAAAAGTAGTTGCACTCACAGCGGTGGGCGTCGCACTACCGACCACTTACGAGACCAGTTAGTAAAGTACAACCCAGTGAATTAATAGCGGACTTATTTTTACAGATGTGCTACCGTTGTCCCTCAGATAAAACAAAAGTTACAAAAAGTACCGGCAGAGAAAACCTCAGCCCGATCGCTGAACAGTTAACCAAGACTATCGATGTATTACCTAATACGGTGGCAGTACTTTCGATGTAGTTGGAAACCTTGGTGTAGCTTTGAATAGATTCACTACTCGAAAATGTGACCAAAATCAGACATCAATAGTTATTCATTGCACCTTCGGGCTTGGTATGCTTCTGATAGACACATGGGTCAACGTCCTGAATTTGGAGTCAGAAATTAACCTTTGGGTTCCTCGAATTTATTCCCAGTGCAGTCCTAAAAGATTAGGAATAATCTGAACTCATGATTCTGCCGACAGACGCATCATTAACCGGTTTTATTATGGTCATCAATTTTTCTGCCTACCTGGAAATTTTAGTTAATTATTTTCTAAAGCCTGGATAACTGGTAAGCACTGGCGTCTTCAATGTGCACACGCTGATAATTTGACCAACCCCTTAGTTTTCAAGTACTCCTTTAAGTCTGGAGCCTACAGAGTGCCTTCTCGGAGGCGTGAACCTGACATTACTAAAGCACCACTAGTCACTTAAATTCACCACTAGATAATTATAAAACATCGTATCCCAGTTACGAATTTGAATAAGGAAACCAGAAGATCGGTTTTGCAAGATGGCAGCACCACTTCGTATGTTCTCGTCAGTTACTACATATAACAGCGGTGGACATCAAAAATATTTTAGTGAATTAAGTTCATACATCAAGTCAGTGAATACACTAGTCTCTCACTGGTCAAAATCATGGCAGACGGGGATTCAAAGTCAGCAACTTCTGCACACAGAGGACTGGCTTGCTACGCATGACAAGAAGCGCCTCGAGTGACTTAAGGATGACAGGCTTGTGTTGAAGCATCAACACACGAGTCGACCAAATGACCGGTCTCCAGCAGGTGTCTGGCGATCGAAGAAGCCGGCTTGCGTTGTTTGATGAGGTCGCATCGGGTCACGCCACACATCAAGTCCTCTTTTATATGCTTGGGCACATGTTCCTTCATTCTAAGGCGCATGGATCGATCAGTTCTGCCAATGTGAACGTCACCGCAGCTGCAGGTGAACTGGTAGGTATAATGTGAAGTGGATAGCTCTGGCACCCGCATCTTAATATGAGGAAGTGTTAGTGACTTAGTGCGACTGAATAACTGCAGTGCAGTTGCATTGTACGTACGTTGGATGACCTGTGTCAGTCCTCGCTTTAGAAACGATATATTACTATCTCTTTTGTACGGTACGTACACCGGTTTCTTCAGAACGCACGTTTCTTGTGGGTTTATTACTTTCGGTTTCGATGTGAAAGTTTGATACAACCCAGTGAGTAACCGTTGGAAACCAGGGTCTCACGAATAAATTCCAACTCTTTACCTAGTGTATCACCCGTACAAATGGTTCGTGCTTTGTGAAATAGTCAACGAACCAGTGAGCGTTTGTGTTGTATGGGTGAGAAACTGCTGAAATTCAGATATTGCCCTCCCCAGGTGGACTTATGATGTACTGATCGGCCCACTGTACCATCCTTCCGTCACTCGATGCTGACATCCGGAAAGGCGCGCGTGTCCTCCTTCTCGAACTCGGTGTGAAGAGTCCCATAAATCCAGTAGTTTTTCTATTGTCTCTTTGTCGTGTGCGAATATTATCATGTCATCAGCATATCGACGACAAACTGGGATTTCGTGCAATCTATTCGCAAGGCGGAGCCCAATCATGGACATGAATAATTCAGCCAAAATTGGTCCTAGAGGGCTAATTATCGCAACCCTGCCTATTTGTTTAAATCCCATGTTTTGAAAGTAAAATTTGATATTTTCAGTACACAATAATATCAAGGACTTCAAGATATTGGTTAGGACATGAAGCTTAATGTTATGAGGTACTGGAAAGTCACAGACAGTCGACCGTCTCTCTTAATGGCACATTTGTGAACAGCGAATTCACATCAACTGAGCACATAACTTTTCCTTTCAAGTCAGCATTACTTAGAATTTCAGACATCTCAAGCGCGTCTTTCAGGCAAAATTTGAAAGGGATTGCGCAAACTGGTTGTAAAACAACCACCAACCACTTGGCCAGGTTGTGATGAAGCAAACCTGCCATCGCAAGGATTGACCGCAAGGGCGTTTGCGGTTTGTAAATCTTTGGTAAACCACATTGCTGTGGAGTCTTACTACCAATAGGTTTCATATACTTGCACTGTTTTTCAGTTACGTACCTATGTAAAAGTAAAATCTGCAACTCACGACGAATGTGTTTCTCCACCAGCATTATGTTGTCTGATAGGCTGTCCGATAGACAATTCGCTCAAATATTTTTGATGTCCACCGTTGTTATGTGTAGCAGCTGACGAGAACATACGAAATCGCACTATCAATAGATAATTGTCGATCAAAATGTTCCAGCAGTTAGGTCTCAGGTGACACCAAGCTGGATCTCGTAGTTAGGCTGTGCAATGTATGTTCAACTGGATTCCAGTAAATAGTCGTCTATGTGCGTCGGAATCAGTGCATAGAGTAAGATGTGTCACCACAAATAATAAAAAACGCTGCTGTTTTTAAACTGGCACCCATTCCAACGGACATTTTTCTGGATGCCCCCAGAAAGACATCCTCATCTAATAACTGAGGCAGACAAAACAGTGAAACAGCGTCATACTACTTGGGGACTCGAATGTTGACCTTGGTCATCCCTCTCCAGATGCGAAGCGGCTGGGTGGTGTAGTTATTATCCAAACACGGTATATTGACAATAGTGATAGACAGTTACAACTCTGTGAATCTCAAGGACTTTGTATTTCAAGCAACACAGCTCAATACAGGGAGAATCATTGTGTCATATGTAAGTAGTCTTATGCATCAAAACCATGGACATAAATAGAGCACATATCAGTCAACTGGATGCAGTCTCATCCTGTTAAAGACTGTCGTTCAGTTTGGAACCACCTGGACTCTGATCACACTAATACACGAGTCCATTTCACACTTTCATTTACTCGGTGGTCATCAGTTCATAGATTAAAGGCACTCAACAGGCATTTGAGTGAAGACAATATAAAGAAAGATTATATAGTAGTACTAGCGAACAAGTTGCTTAGTTCGAGTCAGGTGCGGGAAAGTAATATTGAAAAAAGAATCGCTGCAGCTATGAAGGATTATTGTGAAGCGCTGTGTTCCAGAGAACCTGCGAAGTTGCCACAAATTCCCACTGCGCCTACAAACCACAGGAACAAGCATCACTCTATTCCACCTGGTATTGAATATGATAGTAACCAGAACCAGAACTTGAACGCAAACGAACAAAAGGTTTGTGGGAAGATCGTGAACATTACTTGGCAGAAAAATCGAAAGGAGTGGAACAAGTCGTCTTTTCTGGGAAAATCGTAGCTATTTCTCCTGATTCGCGGCTGTGTTTGACGGCGAATCAACGTAGGTGAGACTGTACGTAAAAAGATGTCCCTTTCCGCCAGCCACTCGCGCATGCTTGACAAGTAGGGTAAACATATTGATAAACGGTTCAGACAGACTAAACCGGACCAAACAGACCACCCAAATAGTCAGTTCTTGTGTTTCAGACGATCTCCGGTCAGAGGTCCGTAGCTGTGGTCTGTGTCTCGCTGCTAACCTTTTCACGGGTGGTAAAGATAGGTTGTTTCCAGAGCTGATCAAACTGCGTCAGACGGTTTGGACAACTGAAGAGGCATCCGGTGGTTTGTACTTTTGAGAGGTTACAGAAAGGGTGTGATGTGTACTTGACAATCACAGAGACAGTCTTGTATCCGATGCATTCAAATTACCCATTGGTCCTACACTAGATCAACTAACTGGACCCAGGGTCAGTGGGAAGTGTGCGGAATAGGTGGGATGCCGATAAAGACGAGGGTGCATTGACCACAGTTTTACCTTGCGACGGGGCCTGGAACATCGAAACCCTTTGAGAGAGTCGATGACGAATGTGGACATTTTAGACCAAAAACGGCCTTCGACTCAGACGCACGTAAAGCTTTCTGTAACTGTCTCCTTCGTAAAGTAGTTCTGGAAAAATTCGTGAATCTGTAAGGATCATCGTGTGCATATTCTGTAAGCAGTGTGAGTTTACAGACAACCGTCTGTTATGTATATCGTATCTATTGGCGTTGACCAGCGATGCCCGGTCCCCTCCTTCCTATCCAAATTTTTTTGTGGAAGACGCGCTGGAAAAGGTGCTTGAAGGGTTCAGTAAGCCTGGTGATGAGTTTATTCCTGGCACCCAATTGACTGATGTAGAGTATACGGATGATATTGTGTCGAAGATCATACTGAACAAGGTAAACAATCGAGCGGGCTCATATGGGCTCGGTGAATTGTTGCTTCATGACTTGACTATTCCCACTCTCACTGGTCCTTATTGCTAGCAGTCAGCTTGTGACAATGGTACATTTCAACGTAACATTGGCTTTTCAGCACGTAATATTGCGTTGAAATGACGTACTGGTGTCGTTAAAGGGAATAGTGCATAATGCTTTCGTACGTCCTGTAATTGGGAAGCATGACTCATCCTCAACGAATATAAGAACAGACTTGCTGTGTATGACTAGTGTTACCTCCAACTATGAGTGGGATGACTGCGTGGGCGAAGCGGCCGTTCCCCAAGGTGTATTTCGGAATGCTCAATGTATGTGAACATTCATTTCCCACATATTGTGACGGTTGGAACATTGACTACTGTTGTGATCGCAAAAGATGTTCGACCCGGGAATTCATTTATTGCGCAAACGCCCGCATAGGTCATATCAAAAATCAAACCACGAACGCGTACACTCATTTGCACGTTGGACATGCATTCACATACATCATTGTCATTCGCTTTGGTGGAACTTCTGCCGTAGCGCGTACACACTATTTCGATAGTCTCTTCTTGTCCTTCGTCTTCCTGGCGTTCGCAGCTTGCCGTTTTATTCCTGAATGTCTCATGTGGGTAACATACTACTTGTGAGTAGTATGCTACTCACAACGAAACTGCCTGTCATACAACACTACGCATACCAGTTGAGTGCTTAGCGCATCGAACTTTATACACCGAGACCACTAGGAATTTGGTAAAATTGTATGGTGGTCAAGCAACGACGTGGTCACGAAAAGTTTCATTAATTGAATTGAATAGATGTCGTTCTCCCAGCTGGGATCACCGTTATCACTCAACTCACCATTTAGAAAAGCTATCCTGAATGGAATTATGCCACAGTCAATAGTTTGTCTGCATCCACATCTCCAATTATTCTCCTCGTGCATGTTTTTTTACCCACCATCATTTTTGAACGAAGTTTTCTCCTCCAGGATGTTCAATGTCACCACTGTCGTGAACAATATTTAGAACCACAGTACGCTCTGATACCGCTGTTATGAATGGATGAACGATTTTTATACTTTTCTGTCAGAAGCGAAACATTCAATGGACAGTCCATCAGCCCCGAATATACATGAATCCATTATCGGTGTTGTACACAACATCCGTAATCAACAGACAGACGTAACGGATGCCATCGCCCTTCTAGCAAATATATCGACATACATAGTGTAGTTGTAGCACCAGCACAAATGGAATAACAAACAGTATGCACAGGATATAATGCGAATTCACACTGTAGCGTAGGTCATTTAAACAGCCGCGTGCCAGAACGCCCTAGTGACAATCATTGCACACTGCATGATAAGGTGACAGTAGAAAAACTAAAGTGGAATGTTACGTGTTAAAACGGACAACTAGTAAATTTGTGGGCAGCAAGTGTCGGTCCAGACAGCGATATGTGAAACAATAAAATAGCCATATTGTCCCTCAAAAATTAGTCACCATTTTTGTTACGAAGTTCCGTTTCTAAAAGAAGACCTAACGCTGTGGTTACCAACGGGTAACCACACTGTTAGTAGCGGTCTTCACGCTTCTCTACATGCCGGTTACGAAGTCCCTAATGTGAAACTGTGTTATCCGACTTAAGCATCAACATGCATATCTTTCAGGCACAAAAGAATCACAACAAACATACGACCCAAACAATCTCAGATCTGAGCAAACAGATAAAGAACTGGCAAGTGTGACCATCAAGTCAAAACGCCTGTGTGTTCTTCCCCCATTACTAACTGAAATGCAAATTACGTTGAGTTACTTCTTGCAAAATTCACTCGTTTCACGTGCCAACCACGAGTACTAACTTATTTACACTGAACACTGTTCAAAAATGACCGCAGCTGTCGCATTTCCATAGACTTTCCAGTCAACTCCTCTCAAAAATAGGCGTTACTTCCGAATTTTGTATTGCTAGGGTTCACCAGTAGTGAATATTGTTGCTGAAACCTGAACTAGAATTTTGGCGAAGATGTCAAGGAGCAATTATTGTGATGTTGAGCTTACAATATGCCTACAGGACTTATTCTACGTTTAGTTTAGAGGTCACCTGAGTGCCATTAGGACTTAAGAGCCCGAGGTTAACACCAACTGATAACGATGTCTTCATAATAGAAAACGCAGATGTCAAAAAACGCATAAGAATAAATGTATATGCTCATGTAGAATCAATAAAAAATATCGAGTTGTTACGGCGCCCACCCTGTTACCGTCCCAAGGCGCCTTCGCCGTGAGAAAGGAAAAACGATTGACTTTGTCCTAGTTTGCGGACCTGCTCAGAGCGGCCGAGAGGGTGACCTTGGCTAGATTTTACCCGGCAGACGTTTTACTCCGTTGTGCACAGTAGTGACCCTAACTATTTTTTCCGATAAATGTCCTTCTCTTTTTATGATTCGGGAATGTTCCTATGGCCACTGCGCACCCTATAAGTACTTTGCCCTTGTCGCCTTGGTCGCACACGTTTTGGAGCGGAACAAGGCTCTTTTTTGTACGCGTCTTTTGGCTTGTTTTGGGAGCGAATACGGGGACAGTCGCAGTACTTTTCGGGACCGAGATTTTCGTGTGAATTATTAACGGGAGGAGAATCTGAATTCTGCCAAGCGCATTGTGATAGCAATGACGAACCAGCCTATTGTTTAGGAGGGTTTACAACACAAGTACGTACAAAATGGTACGGCCCAAATGCGTTTTCGGTCGCCAGCAATCGAACCTAAGTAAAAGGGCTCAGATTCAAGATGGCTGCCAGTGACCTTCATCCGAACATAATTTTGTCACCAGTCCCATTACATACAGGCGGGGAATGGGTGGCGAGTAAATAAAAAAAATTCAAACCAGCCTTACAAAGCGTTACCGAAATATCACATATAAACGCTTATCCACACTATTTAGTGAATAACGCTCATATTACTTGATCGCCTCGAGGGAAGACTCGACGACAGTCCTGTTAACTCTCATCGATGACCCCACGACTGGGACTTCTTTGCAAGTCGAAATCACAGAAATCGTTGTACCTGTTGAGCAATAGTTCGACGACTGACATCAAAATTCCTCAAATTCACTTGGCATTTTTAGTGCATACCATCCGACTCAACTCAACATTCTCAGCACTTCAAATTTGGACGGGCTCAATGTGAACTGGAATCGTTGCCAGAATCGGAATGGAATGTGCTTCACTCACGAAAAGTCAAAACAACAGCTCAAGACTGGCAGAGAAAACCGTGCATGTGCCCACCTTTAGCAGTGGCATCTCAGTTAATTCTCTTGCTTATCGGGGTGAGAGAATAAATACTGTTGGGACTGTGATCGAAGCTAACAGAAATCGCGATTCAAACGTCGCAGTGGTGCTTATCAACTTGCTTCACTCTAACAATGGCCGTTTTCCATCCTGGTGCGCCTGAGTGAAAAACGTTTGTTAGTTATCCTTCTTTGACAGCTGCTGGCCGTTCACCATTGCTCCTGTTTAGTGGAATAATCGGCATCGATTTTTCCGATATGGTTAAATACCTAGTGGGCTACCTGGCATGTGGAAATCTAACTGTGTAATTCAGAATGGTTTGGATAAGGCAAAACATTGGCGCCGGAATGAGTGGTTTGGTGCGAAGCATGAAACAGTTGAAGACCCGGGTAATCAAAATATTTACGACTTTAGCAGCTGCCAGACATTATACAAATTCGTACGCAATGTAGTTTGTGAGATGAATCCACTATATTTTAAATATAACACATCGTTCTCTTTCTAGCTACTCCAACCTGTATGGCACTGTGGTAATTCCTGTTACGTTATGATGTATGTGATATGAACCACAAAAATGGAAACAGCCTGTCTGCGACATCCGTTTGGAGAACGAACTGTGCCAACAGAAAAACGGCAAAAAGCCTTTTTACTGTATACTTCCAACAACGGAGGAGTAAGCTAGGCCGACTGAGTGGTTAGGAAGACAACATAATGGACCAGATTCTCAAGCGGACATCAATAACAGACAATATGAATGTCCGTTGGAGTCGACAAGTCTTCGCTGATTGCACAGTCTCGTGTCCAGATACCGCACCTTGACTCTTCAGTACGAACGACCTTGCCTCATTGTTGAAGAAGCAAAGCGCATTTCCACGTATTCCACAAAAATAATGGGTGATTGTACCTTCCAATTTTCTCTTATTACCGATTGCATCTATCTTAGAGAGCTATCGATTGTTGAAACTGATTCACCCTACTCAATACAACCAGTATAGTTCTTTCAACTTTAACACAAAATCAACTGCTTTCTCTGTTGAACTCTAGAGCGTGGAAATAATCACGGTGGAAAACGGTGCACAGTTTAATTTCATCGACGTTCACCGAAACCGTGTCATCCATGCACTATGTCGTAAAGCAGAACCAGACGATTTTCCTACGGCTACGGTTGTGGCTCAGGGTCCAGCCGGACAGTAAAAAGGATAACACCAGTAAGAGATAATGCGTAGCGCCAACAACAACCTTTGTTCTGCTTTCTACATTGGCACGCACTCTTGCTCTTTGAATACCAAAACTAAGTGTTCGCGTCTATTCAACAGAACTCATTTACCGTTGCGTCCTCGATAGTGCAATATGATTCCTGCTTGCCTCAGTCGGCCCCAGTTTTACTTCATCAACCGACAACGGCTTGCACGCCGCAATTATCAAGCAACTACGTTGATACCAAACAACGTTGATGTCTTGCGAATAGCTGAGCACTTTCCACTGATTCGCTCAATGAACGCAGTTTCTACAAAACAGACAGGATACTGTTTCAACATCCATATCAAGCTGACGAGCAGTTCGTAAAATGTTGTAAGCAATATTTTTCAATGGTCGAACTCTCAACCTTAACACATCAATTCCGATAAACGGCAGCATGTAATCAGTCAAGAGTTGTCAGCCCGCAGACTTCATTGCCGACAGTCTCCTTCCAAAAGTAAACCGAGTCCAACTACCTTGTGATTAAATAAAGTACTTAGTATCGTTCTTGCTTTTAACAGTCATTCTGTATTGACAAAATCGTGACGTAAGGTGAGTAAAATTATTGTCAATTCCCCGGAATTCGGTGGCAACCCACCGTACTGATCTCCCGAGTGTCTCAGATGGTTTTCTTGTGGAAATCCCATGGTAGTACACAAGCCCACTTTCAGCAGAGTTCAACATTTATCCTTGTCATCATAATATACCAAAGCACTGGGTGCCTAAAGGAAGGAAGTAGGTCCTTCGGTTGCTTTTCGTATTCTGTACTGTGTACCAAATTCACCTGCCACACATATGGTTAGCCCGTTTTGTTACGGCACAGAGCCGGGTTCCAGCCATTGCATATCCTGCTAAAATACTTGATGAAATGTGATGGCAGTCTGCTCTGGTCACCAGCTATGTAAACCAGGACACAAATAATCTAACAGCCGACCAATTTGATGTTGCTTCAAGACACAACACCAAGAGTGGACACCTTCCCTAACCGTGCAACCCACCGTTCAATATTGGATCGACCAGATAACCTGACTTCACATGTGTCAGTTCTCTTGGCTAATGATAAACCCTGATTTCTGTTATGTTCGATGAATGCGTATTCACGTATAATGATTAGGAACTGCGTACGACAATCAATTGAAGGTGTTTTCTCAACTACGTACAAGGGAGCTTCCAGTTCCAGTTCAATTCTCAGGACTATTCTAAGTCCATTACTATGAGCTTAATACGAAGTGTCTCCTGGTTTAAGTTATTGTCTACTATTGTCTTCGTCTTGCCGCACTATAAGCAGGGAACTCATTGGAATCCAGTTCGTTAAAACTCATTACCTAATAACATTGGAGCCTATGGCAGTGCAATTACCCCACCTGGAAGGCTGTCAAACGGGAAATATTGTGAACACATTCTCATGCACAGGTAGAAACGCGTGACACGGTAATCTGTGCCAACCGTCAATTATTTCCGCCAGCAGTGGTTTTAGGTCATTCCAGGCCTGGATTAAAAGTCCAAATGAACGAACCACGTTGACTGAACCTGTCGGATCAAAAACTCTCAGTGAAGTCTCCGTTTATAATACACCAAAAGTAGTCTGACATGTACTAACTTTTGGATTGGCGTCACAAAAGCAGAGCAGAGTAGCTCATACGGATATTTTCCGCAAACCTAAACCTACAGATAAAATGAAAATACTGAAGAAAAGTCTAAAATGATGGGTTATATCAAACATTTGTACAAGAGATGTTTGCGCCTACTCAATGTAGGTTAACTGTCAATTCATCACCGAATAAACCAACTAGGCAATTGTTTCAAGGGCGGCAGGTCAGAAGTAGGTAATGGGCTAGACGGAGGCTGGCTGTCTGAGGTGGCAGTGGTTACGCTCGAATCCTCCGAAGTCTTCTGTGAAGAATCCAAAGAATCCAGTGCAGAAGAAGGACGTTTTTTTGCAAACAAGTTTGGGAATTCAAACGAGACATTGGGTGCCTGTGAAAACCAAGAAAAGATCACGAAGACGGTTTAAACGCTATAGAAAGCAAATATAAATGTGTCACGGATATACTGGGCCATGGAGTTCTTAAGATACGGAGAGGGACCAGCTAATGCCGGAAACAGAAGAATAACATTGCTCTCAAAATCGACCAGAACTGAACAACGTGACATCAGTAATAAGACAAACATAACCTAAACAGAGCGCGTTGCCAAGTAGATGGACTTGTTAAGGGGAATCTACTATTTGGTGATTTCACTGTCAGATCGAAATATAGGCGACAGTAAAGATAAACCCTAGTGGCATTGACCACAATTCGGTACACGAGACTCAAAAGACAACACTAGCTCGTACGAAACAAACAGCTCTTAATTTGATTAGGACGTCAAATACAACGCTGGCAGGCCTGTGAGAAGAACCGACAAACAGGTTAGTAATCCAAGTTACTTCACTAGGTATGCTGACACGTCTTACACCAAACCTACTAATTATTCACTGAGTTGTACCGAGACTCCCAGGGGCACTGAAAGACAACTAGCAAGGTACAGAAGCAAACAGCCATAAAACCCAATACAGAGTTCAAAGGACGATGTGAGCATGATCAGCGTTCACACCGCAAGCCGGTGGTTTCCATGCAACAATCTACACTATATACAGGTTGCACATAGTGCCCAGATATACTCACAGAAGCTGATGTAAGTATGGCTCGAAGTTTTAACCACAAGCAAGGCAATCAGCCTCATTACCACGCCACCCCTCTGTAGCCTGCATCAAAAACAGTTTGCTTTATTACAAAATCGGATTTCCAACATCACGTGAACCTACATCCACCCAGTTCAAACATGTGGTTGTGGCACAGCGACCCAAAGTTCGGACAGACTCGACTGACACACTACAGCTGATTGATCGATCGGCCAATGACAGTTCCCATCGTTTCCGTCGGGCCATCCGAGGTGTGTATTTCGACCGTTTTAGTTCGCTGGAGGAGACCACTCAAACGTTGGCCCATTATCAATCCAGTTTCTTTCGAATCCGGATAAATGTTAGACTGATTGGGATGCGAGCGTGAACTCATGTTATGATTCCACTTTGACTTACTTTTATAATCACATGCACCTTTTCATTTTTTACTGTAAATGTCTACAGTCGTCTCGATCCTATAACCTGTGGACAACGGGATGCCATTCCTGAAAAGTTTTATTTCACTATCACGTACAAACTATTGATTCTACCGTTCAAAATTAACAAACGTACCATACCCGCCTATTGTTTTTTTTTACTGTAAATTAATTTTTCTTCTTTTAGGCAACAACTTTAAACATCACAAGGTCTTCGAAAAATCAGTTTTATTATGCGAATTCAGATTAGGATACAGTAATGCAATAACGGGTAGAAACTGGCATATTAGTTCGCTCTAATAGTCAACACTGATTGGTCCTAGCTTTCCGCAAATTAATGACTGACCCGGTACTGGTGCTCCCATTCAGTACAATCCCATTACAGAAACACTTACATGACGTTCGGAAAATGATCTCCATCTACGGAACAAACAGAATTACGTTATAACACGTAGCCAACTCAAGTAGGGTGAAAACTTCTCAGCGGTAATGTTAGGAATTATTGCGAGCCATAATGGAACGAAAGCTGCGACCAAGAGGTTAGGATTTTGTTCAATCCCAATATGGGTTGATCGCTTCTCGCTATCAACTCAATGTCGTAGAAAACGTGAAGCGATCGGCAGGTTGGAGCACTGTACGAATCGACGGACAATCAAGAGCAGAGATGCGTGGAGATGTGTTCATCGTTGAATATTCTGTAAGCATACTAAATCCATTCTTGGAAGAACGCAACACCCAGGACGCAAGGATTTGCAAGACAACGGAAAAGGTATCTATAAAATGACTAGACGCAGATTATGTTGCAAATAAGGTGCTGCATCCGGATTTTCTGTTAGTTGTCTTTATTGGATGCACACATCCAGGTCTGTGTAATCTCCAGGCAGTTCAAATCAGTGAAGACGTGTTTGCATAGCCCTTCAACCTGTCTTCAGTATCTGAACTGTTCCAATCTCCATATTCTACCGAATCGATGCCACTGAGTCTGCATAATGGTCATAATAAATGACCACCTGCTGAAGATTACGAAACGATAACCCAGTGGTCCAGGTGCGTGGATCAGTTTTGATCATGTGGGTGTCGTTGAATACGGTTACTAACCAGCCAACCTTGTGTAGCACCGTACAGCTTGTCCAAATAATAAGCTCGATATTAAACCAAGCGACCAGTCTCGGAAATTTCAAGTGATGAAGTCCAATATAAGTTTCATAAGCACAAGAACGGATGATATAGACAATATACATAAGACCAAACTGCGAAAAATAAGAATATCGGATGAATTCGAACCAGTGACAGAAACAACAAGTTTAAACGCGGTAGGCGTTCTGACAGATGAGCTACGAAACCACGTCAGCAATCCGGAAATGTCACATTTGGATTCAGATATTCGCCCAACTTACCGTATTGTATAGAATTTACCAAATGATCTGACGGACTGGCAACTTAAACAGAATTTTTTAAACAGTTCACCCAGGAACGTCCCGAACGCCACTAGTAGGTAGTGAAATCATTACTGACAAGTAGCGTAGCAGATTTCGCCATTTAAATGAGACCCAATTGCAAAAAATCTGGGCGTTCGCTGGATTCGAATTTGCGACAGAAACAGCATGCCTAAACGCCCGTAGCTCAGAAATTTTACACCTGGATTACATAGCTCAATTAGTAGAGCGCTTGCTGTGCTTTAGTATGCGGCTTCTGTTGTTCCTGGTTTAAACGCAGTCGACGCCTAGATTTTTCGAAATTAGATCTCATTTGAATTATGATGTCTGTGACACTACTTACGAGTAACAGGAACAATAATCTGGGCTACAAACGGTGCTAATCACGTGCAGATGACAGCTGAGATTGAAGGCCGATGAAAACTGTCGAACAAAACACAGACTAACCAGGCGAACGTAGGCAAGTTTCTCATAACGGTCAGGTTTCGGAGGAAACATAAAGGGTTCTGCCGCGCGTCGCATCGCCTTTTCTAATGGCTGGTCAATCGGTTCTACTAAAGCAGAATTGATAATGAAGAATAGGAAGCTATAAAAAAAACCTACAATCATGGTAGACCATCTTAACTCGGACGTGCAAAACTGGCACGTTATAAATCTTTTCTAAATATTGTTGCACATCCATGGTGGTCATTCTAGAAAACAAAAAAAACATGGCGTTAGCGACTACTTCAGACGAGACAAGAAGACGGATTACTGGGGATGAACTTTGAAAATCACGTGGTCCGGTGGGTTATATGGGCCTGGATAAAGCATTTTCATCCAGAAAGGGGGCAGGAAGCAACGAATTTGCGGGTCGCCCGGAGTAAATTTTGGATATTCTACATGGCGTTGCCACAACGGTCTGAAATGGGGATGCAGGCGAGTTCGCTTCACTTACACATAGTGGGGAGTTTTCGGTAAGCAAATCGGTCGAATAAAAATCACGGGTCGCATCACTGGAACATCAGTAATGGTAGATAGTAGGCTAAAAAATGGAGGTTAAAACAAGTCAAGCGAGGTCATGACGAAAAATCACTAGTAACACAAAGTCGACTTCCCAAAATAATTTTCGGAGAAAAAGAAGCGGGAAGAAAACAAGCAAGACACGGTATCACTCATGCTCTCGATGTTAGTGTGCAGAAACGGAGCGGGGAAAACAATATCACGTGAGATAACTTTATACGTAAAAAACCTGAATGAGGAAAAGGAGAAGCAATATTATCAGCAACATCAAGAACAACAATACAACAATGATCCACGCTGATGTTCAACTGCCACAATGATGTAGTACTAACTTCGGGCATTCATTATACTTACGACGAACAAGCACACTTACGGTACACTTATTCACACCTTTTGCTGTCTATTTCAGTTGCCATACTCGCATTGTGAAATGAATAAAGCCTAGGTTTCTGACATTTGGTCGTTCTGCTTTCCGCGTCCACCAACGCATTGCTAATTTCGTCTGAATAATTGTAATATATTTATTTGGTTCACACACAATCTCCGCAATAGATCGTTTTCTTCACCTCGAGCGCTTTAACGTCGAACTTGGCAAGACGTACCCTTCAAAATAATGCTACCGTAAGTCTTCCAGTTTCTTGTCATCCACTGGGCACCTCCAGCCTAACAAACTGGATACACTAATTAAACAAATCTCGCTATCAGTCTTTGAACTCATTTTGGAGTGCGAATCGTCTGAAGTAGCCACGCCTACTCTCTAGAGGGTTTATGTTCAATCTCAAAACGGAACTTTTGCTTAGCACCCGCTAGCTACCGTCAAACAAAAGGACAGCCAATCGCCTGATCACTCCGCTTAGCACTTCAAGTCGCGCCAATACGGTCGGAAAAAACGTGGACGTCATCCGAGACGCTTTCATAAGTGGAATTCCATCTACTGAGGTAAAGCAAAGACTTCTATAGCAAGTCACTGAGTTTTCAAAAGCCTTTGATAAAGCCGGGTCAAACGGCCACTAAACAATCTCTACATTAGCACACTTCGTTGAATCCATCGAACTCGGCACAGACCCCTATGACAGGCACACGAAATACCCCGAACCCGTCAGAAGAAACCGATAAGACAGTCGCTGCCATCCCCCACGCTGAGTCCCTTCTGTGGGTATGATAAACATCCACGTCACAAGTGCACTCTTAGAGATGTCA
>JTDE01004858.1:0-28940 GCA_014338405.1 Paragonimus skrjabini miyazakii
TAACGGAATCAAGCTACTATTGTGGCAAAGTTCCTTATTTATCTGTCATTCGGAATTACCTCAGTTGTGACTTTCAAGATTAATTAGGAACGGCACAACGGATTGTATCTATTAGATACTACATTTGGTGTAGTGGAATTCTAAATCAAAGCAATTTATCGAACTATTGTGAGTCAATCGTTTCCATTTTTATCACCTTTTTGATCTTGTGTTCATACCTGAACTTTGTATAGTGTATAAATCCACTACACCGTCGGGCACGCATAGCCCCATGCACCTTCATTGTTGTCATTTCCTTCTTTCGTCTTTTCCTATTTCCCCTGCCTTCTCCATATAGCTTTCCCCTTTCCATTATTATATAACAAAACGGTGCAACCTCCCTAGGTGCCCGACTGCTGCTAGCTGCTTCAACACTCAACACACCTCACATACTCTCACCATTTCAGCAGTTCACATGATCGGTGCGGACGGACAACAATCAAACCGGGATAGAATCTGTTGTGAAACCACAAACTCCGTACTACTGAATCTTGCCAGAATATCTCGAGGCGGAGATACTACACAAGTTTTATACTTTCAACTCCGCAAGAAACCAGTTAAACCAGTTAAACCAGTTAAACCAGTGAACACATTGAACCAGTCATTTTTTGGGTCGTCACAAGGTCATTCCTTGGCGCCCAAATACGGGTTATGGCTCTGGATCCTAAATATGCTGATTTGCCGTGGATTGTTCGTTTATTTTAAAATAGAAAGTAATTGTGCTTTCTTTTAGGCCCACGGGCAACCTGATGTTTACGAGGCTGGTGAGCTACCGGAGGTAGATCAACGAGCATTGAGGGTAAGCTTGTTTTATATCGTCGAGTTAATCCTGAAGGACGATACGGACGATGGTATGGCTCCTAAAGAGATTGAAAGCATAAGACTATCGGTTAGTGATGCGCATAAAAGATTCGCTTCATGCAAACTTGACTCATCGAAAGTTGGTAAGTATACTTACTTGCGACTGTGTAGTCGCAATTTCCTGTGAGTTCCATTCTTACCATTGTAGATTTTTCTGATTCGATTGCTGGTCCAGGAAAAATGGGCTACACTATAGTTACGGACGAATATGAAGTTGTAAGTCCCCAATTATGTATGTTATAGATAGCTGCCACCAAATGCTCGTGATCAGGAGACGCTGATGAGTCGACTACAGAGACTGCAGACGGAAGTTGCGCAACTTGTTAACGACGCATCCGCTGTTTCTGATCAAACCAGAATCAACCAGAAAAACCCCGTACACCCAGTTGAGCTGGCTCAGCTTGTGGAATCGCTCCGTGAACAACTCAAACAGATAGAACTGAAGGATTTAAATGTTGTTGATACGTCGACGACTGGTGAAGAGAAAGTTCTCTTCAGGTTGGTTGCTTCAAATAATCTGCTTCTCGGCTAGAGATCCCGCACATTTTTGCATAAAAACGAACTGTATGAACCGTATAGCTCACTTCTGCTCTGTACAACATGAGGGATTCTGTCCCGATAAGGTCTCACTTTGAGTCGCATATGTGCAGCTTACGCGTACTGCCTCAACAAAGTGAAGACCTTCGGTACCATGTGGTTGTTGCCTTAGTTAATCAGGAGCTATCGATGGGACATCGGCATTTCTGTTTCCAGCCACCGTACTTTTAAATCTCAGGGTTGATTTTTACTTTGTTCATTTCACTTTCAGTTCCTAACTCAGGTCTTGATTATGACCTACTTTCGTACGTCTCCCGATGCTCTGACTATCAGCCAGAACGTGTTTCCTCCTGCCAGTCGTGGGAGGTGGCGACCTAGGGGGAATAAAAAGAGACGCATGAATCCCAGTTATTCAGGACAGGAAAACCAAAGCAGTGCTTTGGATAAATGCAAAATCGAGGCCAGATTAATTCAGCACTTATCTATCGCTTGTGTGACTACATCAGTGTTTGAACCCTTCACAACTTTTACGGGTAATTTATTCCGTGAATTGGATACCCGATTATTGAAGAAGTTGGAGTAACAGCCACTATTTATCTCGACTTAACGACTGTGACTGTGTGATCCCTCAAACCTCGATCCTGTCACGTCACAATCAAGTAAGCTGGAGGACTTGTTCCAGTCTCGTATGTAACTCTATATACTTCCAAAAAAATCACTTTCTCTTTCGTCCTTGGTAGATTATATTCTTCCTACTCTCAATCATGCCTGTAGCGTCTCTGTACCTTTTCGAGAATATGAGTAGGCTTGAGCACAGTGGTTTAGGGGAAAACGAACTGTGGTCGAATATACGGTCACAAGCATTTCTGGATGTGGGTTGTCGATTGCGGGTTTCAATTAACAAGCCGACCGTTTCGCTTTATTTGTATCTGTTGTACACTAAGCGGACTAGAAAAATGTTCGTCTTAGCGTTAGACTGTCTACCTTGTGAGTTTCTGAGATACTTAGGTGCCAGCTAAATAGCGCTAGGTTAGGTGTGACGGGTGTTTGATGGTAAATCCCACTTTGATGTCTCTTTGGCGCACTTTACGATACTCTGCGGAGACGTTTAAGTCCGGTGTACTTCCAACCAGTTTCGTATCATCTGCACAGACGTAATGAATCTACCAAAATTTTAGCCAAACTAGAAATAGCAGAGAAGTGAGGGTGAATGTTTGTGGCGTGCTAATTGGTAGTGTATTATCTGCACTCTCACGCTGTACAAGCTTTTAGGTATTAACTTCTGAATCTGTCCACACGTTGGTGGTATTCCTTCTCCATGCAGCTAACAGAACCATACGTCGGAAACCTAACTGATAGGCCATAACCGTTTCTTTCCTATCCAGCTTCTCAGTTGTACTGCTTATGAACGTCAGAAGTCTATTGTCACAAAATCCTCACTTTAGAGGACCTTATTGTGGTATTTTGAAAAAACCCCGCGCGCAAAGGAAACTTGCAAACTGTTTGCCGAAGAAAACATTCAAAGATTTTACTGAAGACGCTTGTCAGACTTAATGGTCGGCAGTCGCTGATCACTTACTATCGTCGAATCTTGGTGGTCCCGTCCTAGTCTGGACTAAAACGTAGGCAGGAGGCAGCGCCAGAACTCTGACCCGTTTACTTCGTTCAGTTTGACGAGATTACCGCTCGTTCAACATCGTTAAGCACGATCTTGGAGTTAGAATGAGTCCCAAACACTATCTAAAATATAAACACTTCAAAATAGGAACTTATCAGCCTCTGCTATACTCTTGGCCGATGTGGTCTTTCCGTTATTTATCATTGTGGTCCTAGGTTCTTTTCATAAGGCGGACTCGGTTTGGGCGTAGCATCATGACCTCCAGGTTCTCTGAAATAACGTAGTAGATTGTTTTCAGACACTTGAAGTTTAATTACTAAGTTGCGGATCCTTTGGTACACCACTAAACGTGTAAAACTTATTCACGAGCTATATGCATACACTGAATTATCCACGGCTTCCGTACTCTTCCTTCAACTCTCTTTTGAGGGTCCGAAGGTTATATATCGTATAGCAGGCAACCTTGTTTATAAGTAGTATGGTGCGTACATAGAGAACTGAAGAGGCAAGCGTCAACGCCAAGAAGACGATGGACCAGGAGCGATTATCGGAATAGTGTGTACGCGCTATAGGGTTAGTGCCACCAGGGCGAATGACAACTTACTGCTACTCAATGTGTTCGAATACACGTCAGCCGTGCAACTGAGTGTGCGTGTTCATGGTCCTGTTTTAACATAACCTGTGCAGGAGTTCGTGCAATAAACAACTTTGTAGGCCGAGCATTTTTTGTGGTCACAACAGTTGACGTAGCTTCTCTAAAAAGTTCTGACGTCTTCTGTAGGATCTTGTGGGCCCCACAGAATCCTGTCGCCCTCCACAATCATCTTATGGTCAGTTCAGCAAAGATGTGTTTTGTATACCTGGTTTACAGAGAGGAAGTATTTAGACGAGAATTAGATCTTCGTGTGATCGTTCTTTCCGAGCGTTCCGCTGGTGATATGTCCGTACTGTCTGCAGTGAAGAATTATGTTCAGGTCTAATCTCGAGGGTATCTGATTCTGTCAGAACTTTGTGACCACACCAACGTGTGTTAATGTCCCCTCCCCTACGCAAACAAAACCCAATGATGATGAGTTAACCCTTACAGAACGAGCCCGTAGTATGCCCTAGGGTTGTATTATTCTTCGTGGAGTTCTGGTAAAATGCACGTCTGTTGATATTTTTTTGTTCCCCCTTAGTTCACATTTAGGCAGTTATGACTAGCATCCATGTGGTCTTCGTCTTCTGTCCTTACCTCATCCTTTCATTTTAATTCCGTGGTTATTGACGTTTTTGGAGAGGCATTTGGAGGTTCTGCGGATCCCAGAAAAAAGGTGTTAAGTGGTTTACCAGCTGGTGCTAAGTGTGCCTATATAATTTTACTTATTTGCTTCTGAGCTATCATGCAGACCATTTCGATAGTTATAAACGGCCTTTTTACTCTCGTTTAGCTAAATAGTGTGTCTTGATTGATTTCAATCTTACTTTTGTTGCTGTAACTAAACACCTTGAGGTTATCGATCGTTCCACCTTGTTGGACAATGTAAGTCGCCTTCCTTCTCCTGGAGGCCGCATATCCTGCTTACTTACCGGGACTTGGCGAATGTGAGCAAGTTGGACTAATCAGTCCGTCAAGAGACCTGTCGCGATTAACGTTATTTGTGTTGTATTAACCTTGTACAGCGTCTTGTTTCTCTATCCATTAAGTACACTGATGGCCATTTATTTACTTATTGCCCCTCTGCTCTTCTTCAGTTTATTTATTGACCGCTCTTCTTTTGTTACGCGGTATCGGTTATCGCCAAATAAAGATACATGAATTGCTCCTCTCGGTGACTACGTTTATGTGTTCATGCAGGTTACGCATTGCTGCAGGTATCTTTGTGTTAGGGTAGGGTTTTTCTGCGCAGTGCAACCTCTAATCGATTTGCACTAAATCGCGAAAAAATACCGATCACGCTTAATGAGACTAGTTCAGCAGTACTCACATCGTAACTCGTTTTTCTCTTTTGGTCAAGTCACATTTTCGGGTGGTGTCATTCTTGATGTTGCTCGTTATACGTCATACGAAATAATGTGCGTGCTGACCTGATTTGTGCTCTTTTCTGAACGTGTCTTTACTACCCTAGTATTGCAGTTCAACTGAATTTGCCCTTGGATAACGCTGTGTACCCGCGGTTCTTTCCTAGTGCCTTTGTTGATGACGAAGCCGAATCCTGCGGTCAAGCTAGAGTGGAGATTGCACTGAGCTCTAGGACAAGGCGGAGTTTTTTGGACTAAATCTCAGTGTATGGTAGCCTGTTCGCCGTCGGACCTAACGTTTCGGTTATGGCCGGTCAACCCGTACTAGAAAGACTTGGTTGTTTGTCATATCTACATATGCTGCAACAGGCTAGTTCGGATACTGTCAAGAACTTCTGCTGTGGTGCACCATTTGGTCTTCTGAGATAAACTAAACACTCTAGCTTCGTTGTGCTTGTTGTTGATATGATCGCACTACGCAGTCGTCTTACTCCAGAGCAGAAGCGGTTAAGTAGTATTGTATTCAAGCGCGCTTCATTGGCAATGACGATCGGCCATTACAACTGTCCACACCTCCTGGGCTGTACATATCGATTCGCGCCTTTTAGTACAGACAACAGCAACGCGCCATGTGGAGACCATTCTTTACATCACAACAATAGACACAAATGGACCATATCGTCGTCGGCTATAAGCGACGTCATTTCATTAAAACGTTTTCATTTTGGAGTAACTACCTTGACTCAGACCACGTCGTTGCTCGTTCCTGCTTTGTTTTATCGTTTACTCAGAGATCATCTGCCCGCTAGTATAAAATACTCCGTTGGAAATCGAGTTACGAGGATCTACGAACTGCATATAAAATGGCACTGACGGTTAACTTGACTAACTCTCTGGTGCTCTAAACGAGCAGTGAGCAGAATCTCAACTTCTCTGCGAACCACCTGCGAAGAATTCCTTTCGAAAAGAGCACCACTGATACGGCAGAGATGGATTCCATTTGATTTAGCAGAACCTTCTGAACAAACTTTTGCTTGCTCCCTCTGACTCTGAATGCAGTATGGATCGCCGTGAACTGAGGCACAAACTTACAACGAGTGCCTAAGTATTGTGAAGCTTACTTCTTCGAACGAGCCTGGGGGGGGGGTGAAAAGGCAGTTTTATCGGAGGATGATCGGGTACTATTGTTCCTGATTTATGGTTTTACTAGTCGTTGGTATTGCACCGTCGCTTTCGTTACGCGCTCAGTCGCTTGGTCCAGAACCGAAAAATGAGAAAAGACGCGGTCGCACCGTTTATTAGAAGAGTGAGACAAAATAAAGGCCACAGAGGCTCTAAATTTATAGGACGAAATGATTACCGCAAATGGCCAACAGACAGCGAGTCAAATGAAACAGTCATATGGCAGTTATGGCGTCAGAACAAATCACGTTACAGGGAGCATCAAAAGGCAGAGCGAGAAAACACAGTCCAGGTAGCGCACAGGCTGAGTGGAATCATACCACCACCCACAACCATACCTTCCGAGCTAGGCCGGCCGACCGATGTATCGTGATGCTTCGGGGCTGTTTCGTTAGGAGATGCGCCTCGCAACAGTTAGCAAGGTGCTGCTTGTCACAACCACTTGACCGATGGATTGAGAAACAGTTCAACTAACCAGAGCCAACTCATTCAGCTATGGATTTGGTCGCATTTCCCATTATTCTCTCATATCTTTTGGATACCAACCCATCGCTTGCTGAGCCACCAACGTTTATGTGACCTAGCAACATCCGGGTGGTTAGTGTATGATGTGATTTCGAGGGAGGGAGACTGACTTCTGAGCCTGGTTACATTGGACGTTATCGGCTTACTTGCTGACGCTGTAAGAAGCCGAAGTAACGGCGACAAGCAGACCGAAGCATGACTGGACGAAGTTAGTACCAAATAATTAAAAGCATTAGATTTAGTTTGCATTGCACATTATCGGGGATTGATCCAATAACTCTCTTTCTGATCAGAGAGCATCGTCCGGTGGAAACCCGTTACACAGGTACAGCACACGACATCACGGTTGGTTGGTTAGACAGGCATAATTTCTGGTGCCTGTGGATGAATCTTATTGTTGACTGTCTGGAACCGTATTCGCTGATGCGTCTTGTGACATGTCGGCCTCTCGGTTGACGGCCTTTTCAGTGGGACGCTTGACATCAACCTTTAGTTTAAATTTTCTCTGGGGTCCCCGATGAAGGTCAGTGAAGTCCACCACCTTTGTTTCGGGCTGACACATGATAGTTTGCGAGCCTATCACAGACCATTTCTTTGAAGGGAGGTTGTGTTGCTGGAATCCATACCTCATGAGGATGAACGGGGCTCTCTAGACCTGAAACCCACAACCGGTTGTACAGTATACCACATTGCGGCACCGCTGGAGAAGGTTGTCCATGGAGGTATCCAGAAAAGGCAGAAACCTCGAGCTCGCATAACTAATAGTAGTTTCCGAAGTTCGAGCTGCCCCATTGGCTCACGCGTGCTGTATACAGATGACTACCACTAACATTGTAGAGTCAAGTTTTCGTTCTGAACAGTTGTCTGTTGAAGCGTACGCTGAACTAATGAATATGCAGCGCTTTTCTGAGTTCCGTCGACAGACTTTAATCGACGTACCGAATCTGACAGCGCACAAACGACTGTTCACTGTGATCCATTCGAGCAAGCATTGCTCTGCTCTGGAACTCAGTGCGATTCCCACTCCAGGTTGACCACGAGATTCAGCTTCGGCGTCACTATAGATCTTGGAAGAAGCGCTAGGTGAGTCCAAGTGAATAACGGTGCTAGAATCGTGGGATCGCATCTCCGATGCACAGCACACATCAAGCTTCAGACTTTACAAAGTGCTTGCTAGAGCTGCCTGCTTACCGACTGATCGGGGAGTGTAAATATTGAAAGCGCCAATGTTTGCCGATTGTCGTTGATTCAAGCGCTTCTCTCTCAAGATCTCTAGTGACGCGGAAGCTGAATCTCGTGGTCAAGCTGGAGTGGGAATCGCACTGAGTTCCAAAACAGAGCAATGCTTGCTGGAATGGATCACAGTGAACAGTCGCTTGTACGCTGTCAGACTCGATACATCGGTAAAAGTCTGCCGACGCAAATCAGAAAGGTGTTGTGTATTCATTATATCGGCGTACGCTCCAACGGACATTTGTTCGGATGCTATCAAAGATACGTTCTATGATGCCCTCGTTGACCTTCTGAGGCAGACTAAACACTCGGACATAATCATACTAGCGAGCGATTTTAATGCTCAGCTTGGTCGTCTTTCTTCAGATGAGAAGCAGCTAGGAGGTATGTTTGGTATCCGGGCACAACGCACTGATAATGGCGAAAGACTACTACAGTTGTGCGCATCCTACGGTCTCTATATTTTGAGCACCGCATTCCAACGCAGGAAGAAACACTGTGTTACTTGGAGACCTCCGAGTGCTTCTCTGCCGTGAACACAGTTGGATCATATAGCAGTCAGTTACAGGTGGCGCCACTCTGTTAAGGATTGTCGAATAACTACCTGGACTCGGACCATGCTAGCACAGCAGCTGTTGCGCGTGCCCGTTTTGTTTTGTCATTTGCCCAGAGGACATACGCTCGCAAATGCAAGATACTTGACTGACATTCGAGCGATGAGAATGTAAAGAACGCTTACCAGAGGGCGTTGGCGAAGAAGTTGCCCAGTTCGAGTCAAATGAAGGATCCTAATGAACACTGAGAACAAATCGCCGCAGCTATGAAAGCATGCTGTGAAGAGATATGTTCCGAAGGAGCTGTTCAGTTTTGACAGAACTGGATTTCCGTCACGTCGATAAACCTCATGAACGAGCGTCGCTCGATCCCACCTCGTTCTGCATATGATGACGATCATCAAAAACTTAAACGCAAACTCACTAAATGCTCACGCAAGGGCCGTGAGCACCACGTGGTCGAACAATCGAAAGAGATGGAAAGAGCCTTTTTATCTGAAAATAGCCGAAAGGTTTTTTTTCTGACCCGTGGTTGTACTGGTCGTCGAGTCGGTGTAATTGAGACAATGTGTGAAAAAGCTGGTTCACTCATCACCAGTCAATCGCGCCGGCTTGACAGGTGAGCCGAAAATTTTGCAGGACAGTTCAGCTGGCCTGAACCGGATTATGTGGACGACGGGACCCGATTGATCGGTAATTGCGTTCCAGACGGCCCTTCGTCGAAAGAATAAGTGGTCCTGGAGTTCAAGTTATTGAAGCCTAATAAGGCTCCTGGACCAGACCTTCTACCTCCTTATCTTTTCAAGGATGTGGCGAGAGGTTGATATCAGAACCGACAAAACTCTTCAAGACGATTTGGGAGACTGAAGTGGTACCTCATGATTGGTGCTTATCAGCATTAATTCCCATTTTCAGAAAGGGGACCCGAAGTCTATGCGACAACCATAGAAGCATCATTTGGGTGTCTGTTACGTCCATGTTATTATTATGTCGCCTCACTAAGTCCAGAGAAAGGGAGATACGGAAAAAACAGGCAGGATTCCGATCCGGTCGAGGGTGTGTTGATCATATTTTTGCTTTGCGACGGATCTTGGAACATCGGCATTGTTACAGACAGCCGGCGGTCTTGGTCTTTTTGAACTGAAAGGCTGCTTTCGATTCAGTTGCTCGTAACGTTCTCTAGAGCTGCTTTCTTCGTAAGGGAGTACCAGGGAAATACGCGAATCTGTTGAAATCACTGTATGCCCACTCTGCAAGCAGAGTGAGAGTTCATGGACAATTGTCTACGGGCGTTCATCACTTCTAGTGGTGTTCGTCAGGGTTGTCCGATTTCCCCTTTCCTGTTCAATTTTGCCATGGACGACATTCTGGAGGGTGCGCTTGAGCAGTCCAATGAACTTGGTGTTGAGTTTCTTCCTGGCGCTAGATTGATCTGGAGTACGCGGACGACGTTGTCTTACTTAGCCCCTCTGCCGAAGACATGCTGGACAAGGTGGGTGACCGGACTGGTTTGTATGGAATGCGCTTTGCACCTTCAAACTGCAGCGTTGCTTCAAGACTGGTGCATTTCCACTTCTACTTTCTTCATTACAGGTAATCTGCTTGAGACTGTGGACAGTTTCACATATTTGGGTAGCACTATCTCGTCAGCCTGTACTCTTGCTGATGATATATCAGGGAGGCACGAGTTGCCTTTGCCAGACTGCGTCGAAAAGGCGTTCGGTTGTCACCGAATGGAAGAGTGCATAATGCCTTTGTGCGTTACATTTTGCTCTATGGTTTGGAAACGTGGCTTGTTCGCAAGGAAGATATCAACAAGCTTACTGTGTTTGATCATCACTGTCTTCGCCAATTAGCCCACATTAAGTGGACTGATAGTGTGAGCAATGATGCTGTTCGTTGACGCGTACTACGGAACGGTTGAGATGCACGGTCAAATAGTCAATGACTCATTGTACAGCCTGGGATGGTTAGGTCACGTACTCCGTATGTCATCTGATTGTTTACCGTATCGGGCATTATAAACAGACCATCAACAGTTGGATGAAACCACCTTGTGGTCAAGCAACAATGTGGTCACGAAATATGATGACCCTGACGACTCCACTGAGTAAAGTGGGTAGGTGTCGCCTGCCTGGATTGGGTCCTCGTGACCGCTCAAACCGCTGATTAGAGACGCTATCGACGATGGCGATGTGTCGCAGTCAGTGGCTTACCTGTATCCTTCTGTTTAGTCTTTTATTAATTTTCAAACGTAGTAGCGTTTTCTTCTAGGATATTCCGCGTCATTGTTGAGGTGGGCGGCAGCCCGAGCCACAATATTTTCTGGTTAGGCTTATAGCTGTTATGGTGATGATTGCCGGTTGTCCTGGCTTTAGACAACAATTATCACTAGAGAACAGAGTGAAGAGAGCCAACTTGGGGAGCAAAATAGAAAAGAAATGTCGTGTTGGGTTAATAATGTTACTGTCAGGAGAACGGTAATTTCTGATACTTCCAGATCGTTTATACCGCGGAATGAGGTTGACTTGATGGACACCACCGCGAGACTAATTTAAAAGTTTGATCTGCTGAACAACAGGGTACAGGATTTTCTTGGGGGACCCTACTCAACAGTCTGACTCACTTGGCAGTGAGGGGCTTTCCTATTCCGGGGGCGCGATGAACATGCTATTAGTGTCTGATTCTGATCACTGCTGTTTGTCGTGTATGTATTTAAAGTTACATCAGGCTTTCGGATTGCACCAAATGTTTTCCGACCGTACGGGATACTGCGTTGACTGTTGCGGTGAACCGTTGTGTGATGAAAGTGCTCTTTATCCGAAGATACCTCTTCTAACTCCATTCTTCTTGATGTGAAAGATTGAAGTGCCAAAACCGTGAAAACAGTTCTGCTGTATGCTCATAGTATCGTGCCTTACTACTTAAACACTCTTACGCAGTCAGTAGTGCGACATACAATCCTATGAATGCATTTGCTTTTCTTCTGACTGCTCCCCTTTGGTCTATCTGACAAGGTTGTATCTGGAAAGACTGAAGCCCTCCGAATGGATGCAGTGCGCAAATCTGACCGCCACACCAAGGTAGTGAATTAAGTCATGAGCGAAGTGACGTAGTTATCTTTGCCGTTCAAATATACCTGGGGAGTTTGGTTGAAGTCGAAACGTGGAAAACAAGCTTCCTTTCATTACTGTTTTCCGTTCGAATACAACACATCTAAAAATAGCAGTCAAGGGAGGATGGGATGATGTACGGCACTATGTGAACCCAAAATCACTTTGTGATCACGGAATTGGTAATTCTAATGCCATTTGTTGGAGTAACGGCGAGTCACCACAACTTGAGCGCTTGAACAGAAGACTTCTGTTTACATCAAATTCGACTTCGTACCGGATTGTAATAGACTGTAACCGTCAGGATGCAACCTTTCACGCCTTTGGTGTGAATACTTGTGTGCGATACAGCGGCCTGCAGACCGTATTCGAACCAACTCTGAGAACACATTGATCAAGGTGAGCCGAATTTGAGCGGAATATCTTTCGCCGCTGTCAGCCAGTGACGTTCGCGTGTTTTTTCACCAGGCGTCTTGTGCGACCGCTGTATAATGTGCCGTGGAAACAAGAAACTGAATGCATCCAAATGAAGTTCCACTATCTTTAACTCGGGATCCTCTGATTGATTGATAAGGATGAATGGCATTCTTATTTGAATAGCACGAGAATGGCCGTGACGAGACTTCCGTTCAGCGATATGCACCTGACGTCACATTAACTGTAGAAGCTCGCAAAGTTCGTCTGACAAAAAATTTAGCTCCCAGCGGTTATGGCAGCTGCCTGTTGCAGATTGGACAGCCATTTGTATGCAGTAAATGCTAGTGATGACGGCATACTCCCCGAGTAAGGTGTTATCAGTAGGCATTTTGTGAGCCAAATTAACCAGGCATCTTTTAAAAGCTTACTCCCGCTTCATTGGTACAAGCGCGTGGATTCGACGCTCCTCGTACCAATCGTGAAATCAGGTCGCGCCCCAGAATAAAATGTGATGCGCCGAGGAATTGATTATTACTCTCGGACATCATCTGTATTGGATAAATTGAATCAGACTCTGCATTGTGATCCATATTTTTGCACTTAATGAAGTGAAAGTTGGCGCTTTCGCGGGCTCTCCTGAGTTAATCATTCCCTCTGTATGCATGAGAAATAGCACTTTGAATCGAGTGTATAGATATGAACCACTGATGTATTGCTGTCTATGATGATGATGATTATGTATAGATCGCAGGTATAATTCATCGCAACATAGATACTAGTTGGCATACTTCGTAGCGAGGGGGGATTCAGCAGTATGACATTTTTAGGCAGACTATCCGACCTTATTAGTACTCCTGCGCATTTTCAGGGGTTTCTGGAATAAGACATCAGACTGTCTCGTAGTCATCGCCGTCGCGTCGTACCTCTTTTTGTACGGGTACCTGCAAACGACGAACCTCACTTCACCAGCAAATTCCGCTGAGTCTGTGCTGTTAACGTCAGCAATCAGTCGGCTCCTCAGGTTCTGTTCTGGTCTATCGCCAAACTTAGTGCATACAGTCTACTCTCATGACAGTCGGATGAAATCTTGTCAAAACGTATTTGATACTGACAGGAACGCATCGAATTTTTGTTGTTAATCTATCGGTAGTGTGTGTTGTCATTAGGAGTTTTCTTAATGCCGTATTGAGATGTTTGGATGTGTAGTTTCAGAGTACTAGATTCTTAAACGGGGAATAGAGTTCCCCTAACTAACAGTCAGAAGGTGGGTTGATTGATTGTCCTGTTTGACGCATTTTCGGATGCCGTACCACAGTTTGTGTCTTTCGACCCACCGTTTAATCTCAGCGGCGTCGGTAATCAAGTTATGCTGTTCAGTTATGAGCAGCTTCGTTGTGAACCCAGTTGATATCAATTGTACTTCGGAATGCGACTGTTATACCGGGCAGGCAACTGTATTCGTATCACTCATCTAGGATTGGACAGGATGGAGCCAATATGACTGACGGTTGCAATAAGATAAGCTTGACTGAACGTAGTTTACATTAGACTACTTACTTGCTGTCTAATTAAAGAGCATAGCGCAGTGAAAACTCACTGTTTAGATGCAGCACACGACATCGGCATCGAGCTTGTGTGGTGGTCAACTTTCTCTTGTTACGGTATGAACTGTAATGGCGTTCGCCAAATCATTACAGTATAATCATTTGGACGAACAAAACTTACACTAATCCTCTCGAATGATGCATATTCAATGCGGCTAATGGATGTGGCCTCTACTGCGAATACGTCCTCGTTGAGGGTTCCATAAATTGCCCAGACCTACTGATCCTCAATTCGAAAAAATCGAGGGCGGCACACAAGCAAGTAAGTGAGAACTCACTTTTCTTGCAAAAGTTTGCAAGCTGTAATCAGTTTTCGGATTTTCTGTTTTCTCAAAAGCTAAAGAAAATACCTGGTAACCCGTTGATTCGGACTTTTTAGTAACGTTGAGCCTGTTGAGCAGTGTTTCAGTTAGCGAATAGCCCAGATATTTAGCTCATTTCAGGTGTGAATGGGGCTATGCATTAGTAATAAACTCTAGCAAAGGCCGATTGTAGATTTAGTCCTTCCTTTTGAGTTTTTCGAAATTGCTGGTATTGAACTTTTTTGCTGGCTCCTTCACTGAACACGGAATTATCAATGAGAGTAATCAAAAAGGGGATTATCTATTCTATGAGTCAGTGTTCTTAAGGCATGCGACTCGAAGACAAGAAAGAATTAATTAGAAACTTAAAGAGTGGACAGCAAAAGGACGCTTCAACTTTAACAATATCGGGATTTGAGACCGGTTCTGAGTGGCGTTCCACATGATTCTGATGGATCGAAATACTCCTGGAGCAAGCTCACTCCTCGCATCGGACCTTCGAACTTATCTGTAGCCTTATATTGGATGATGTTATCTAATGTAACGAGTTGTCATTGTCTTGCTTTTAGTAATCACATGATACATGTTGAATGAGGGAGCACGACGTTGTAATTAGGAAGTTGAAAATTTTAGATAATCCTCTAACCATTTGGGTATCCTAATTGTTCCTTGAAACCAATTGCGTCTAAATGCGGTATTTCGGACATGCTTGTAATGAGTTTACCCGAGCAGTGCTCGTTTCACAGGCGCTGACAGCATGAATTTGAGACTGCCGTTCCAGACAAAAATTTGCACTACCGATTAGTTCTAAAGAAAGAGAATACTAGCCTGTTTTTTTGTCCAAATCTACGATTACTCTGATCATCATCTTTATTAGCATTACACTAATGGTTGATACGTGCAAGTGATAGGTCATTTGTGTTAGATTGATATAATTTACATCTAAAGCAGAAGTACGCCATTTTGTTAATCTTAGGTAACTTCCTATACCACACCACACCGAACCAAACGGTCAAGATTAGTTTGAGGGATTTTTGCGCATAGTTGATATGGTAGTTCCGTTTCTAGGATGAACTTCACCGTTCATTGTAAATGAAACCGATACTTCACTCTTAGCCAACCTGGTTGGTTCAAGCCTCGGTTTGTACACAGGTGAGTATGCTACAGATCTGAAGAAAGCCGACTTGCACCAAGCCTGCTATTTTGTGGTTACTGCCACTTTGCATGTTTATTTTTTTGGAGACAAAATTACGGAGGCTGAAATGAAAGATTGGACGATTTTAGACCAGACCGTTTGCAATGATTCCGTATTTTCTGTGTATCATCCCCTTTATTTGTCTTATTTTTCCGTTCAGTAAACTTGTTGGACAACTTGAAGCTTTCAAACCGGACAGTCAGGATAGCCGGCAACCGGCCAGATCGACCCATCTGGTGTACGAGATCTATGATCGCCCAGATTTATCCAAACATGCTGACCTGGAAAAAGTAATCTGTCCAATGAGTTTATGCTATTTGATCTCAACGCGCTGTGTTTCACAACTTTGATGCACTTCTTACAGTGGTCTAAAACCTTGTATCATAATTTTCTTTATAATGATTGCATGTGGTTTCATTGTCCTTATTGTGAAACCCATTTTACTTTTGTGGGTTGTTAGGTGAATAAACAATTATGCACACATGTGCGACAAATTGTGTCGCTTGGCGGCAGCACCATTTACCAAGCTTATGTGTAAATGTTCTTATCGATCGTTACAACTCTTTCTGAAGAAGCGCTATATAGAAACGTGAACTATCTTTGTTGTATGTCTGTGCGTGTACGAGATTTATGTCAACCGATTTTTATTGCCGTGCTTGTCGGAAGTGCGTTAACTCTAGTCATGAAATAGTGTACCTGTTATCTTTCACTCAGATTTCTTGTGGCGGATTTCGTGTTCCTCAGACGAAAGGAAGTAACTTCAGCCACTAGTAACGTAAGAACTGCATAGTGTTCATGTATTCTTTCGATAGCTAGTTCTCGGAACTGGTTAATAACAAGGCTGTGTGAAACAAACTGGATGCAGTTGCCTTCTTGGTACACATCGGGTGTTCTAAGTTAAAACAAAGGTACCGATGAGAATGGATGTTCTTTTTGTACACACTCTTGTCCAAGTTACCATCAACTCTTCTGCGTATTCTGCAGTCTAGAAAACCCAGCTCATGGTTTCCTTAATCGTACATTTGATGCGCGAATGAAGAGAATTTATGTTCCATGAATTTATCAATTGTTTCTGTACGTATCGCTGGCATAACCCACCAAAGACCAAAGCTATGAGTTACTGTGACAAGATAATGTCAGTCATTTGGCGTGATTTACTTGGTGGACAACAATGACGCCATGTGGGGAAGGTTTGCAGTATGCTCATTGCCTACCCTATCCTGAACAGTCTACACACACGCACGTCAAACCCACAATAACTGTCTGTCCCTATTCGCATCCGGGATATTCACGTCGTGATCTCAAGTGAACCGTAAACCTATATATTCTAATGATAGCCTTTCTACACACATGTTACACACATCACCACATGCCAATTGATGACTGCTCCATATGAAGCTTTTACAATGTAAATTTTCTGATTTAAATCGTCCGATAAAGACTTTCTGAGAGGGTCGAAACGCTGCAAAACCGATAACTCTTTTGGTTTCAGCTCGTTATGGTTTAACCAAGGAATCACTTAATAATGCGCATCAACACAATACACGATATATTCCCTCCTCCGTTTTGTTTACGGTTCAGCAGTGTTATATCTTCTGCAGACAGTTTGTATTGCAAATGTTTTTGTTTACTGTTATGATTCCGACAAAAACCAGGACCTAACTTCTTTTTTTGGCACGGCCACTATGACGAGTGAATCAGGCTACATATGGTCCACTGTTGATACGTTCCATAAACCTCGTAGATCTTTTTGGGTGCCGGCTTTTAGTATGCGTACACAGATGCGTGCCCTAAGTACCCTTATCATTGCTGTACATTACTTCTTAGAGAAATGCACGTGACTGCGTAATCCAATGGACATCTTCATGTTCTTCTGACGCGACGTTCTGTCGGCGTCTCCGAATACTCCGAAGCATCGGCATCTGGCCACGCGTGTACCGGTGTTGACTTGAACAATAGGACCGAAACATCCGTTGCACTGTATCCCAGTTGATAGTCGGTTTTGTGCGTATCATTGTGTACGCTCCGACAGACTGCAAATCGGGGGAACTCAGAAGTTGATTCTACCAACTTCTTCCCGTTTTTCTCCGTCATTCACGCGAAACTGACCTCAGGATTCTAGCCGGAGACTTGCGTTCTCGAATCATCCACTTGTTATCAACTGAGGCTCATTTGGGAGGACAGCCTAATCTTGACATTTTCTTCCGGATAACGGGGAGCTGGGTCTGTTTTCAAACCATGCTGTGCTGTTTATCGATGCGAGTTTTCTCTACCCAAAATGTCGCCCCACCAGCCTGTCTGTCCCTTCGCCATAGGCGCGGATTCAATTCATCCGGATCTCAATTGGTCACATGCGACGAAGCTGTGGGCAATTTTGACGCTTGTACTAGTCCACCTACCACGACCGTAGCCATATGTTTGTTTGTGCCAACGTGTCAAAACGTCTTGGTGGTGTTTCACGGAGTAAAAATAAACCGCTAGACGTAAAAAAACGCTCAGGTCCAAACAAACCGGCCAACTACCAACCTGAGCTTACTAATAGACCAGATTCTTCCCTACTGAACAGATTTTTAGACAAAGGAAAGTCATCATTTTGCCGGGTTCAAATGTTGTTTGATTAAGTCTCCTGCGAACAGTCGAGTTTATGTGCATTTTCTCAAGACCTTTGATGTAGTCCGTTATTGGTAACTACTGGCGAGTGCATTGAAGCGCGCTTCCTTCTGAAGCGTGATCTCTCAAAGAGATTACGGAGGGATAGCGAAACCCCATGATCAGAGCAGGCAATCAAGAGTGGACCAATTGGTGCATACAAATATTCCTGGAAGCCATTACAATCTCTTCGGATCAACGGTATCAAACGAAGCGGACAATTTATAACGTGCATTCTGTAAATACGTCTGGGGAGGCTTGGCGGTGTATTTCCAGTAGAAGTTTAACTGGTCTTGCGCACCAGCCGTTCTGTCTTGCGAACGGCAGATCTTCCTGCAGAGGTGGAGATCAGAAAGATGTCCACACTTTTACTCTCCGTAAGGCGTTATACCCAAATTGCATTTCTCAAACTGGTTTAAAGGACAGTGAAAATGCGCTCATTGAAGAAATGTCCATTCGAAGATGTGCAATACTGAGAAACTTCCCCTTGTGTGGAAGAAAATGACAACATTAGCACAAACCAACAGAATTATTTTATTTTCAGTTAAGCCCGAGCTGTCAATCTTTTATCTCACAGTTTATCCGAAAATCGTGAAGATTGAACTGAACTTCGCGCAGACCGTGAATGCATTAATCAACACTTAACTCTCCACCAGCTGGTTGAACCCTGCCGCGGCTGCCAACGACTAACAGTAGTTGTGTTCCTGAACATCACAATATCTATCGAATTTTTTCAACAAAACTGTCCACTGAGGTCACCGGTTAACCTTTGGGGCGTCGGATAGATGTGTCCATTCTGAATGCATTATTTAGTCAGGTAGGGTCAAGACCCATGGTGAACTATGGCTTCTCTTGGATACCTACAATGGAATGCGGAGACTGTTCCGTCTCTTCCTTTCTTCCCGACTTTGCGGTGGAAGATTCTTTTCACAAAATTGTGGATGATCCCATTAGTGGTTGCGTAGGACCCTTCCCAGGGGACGAAACCGTAGACTTAGACTATGTCGATGACAGTCGTCCTTGGCTATTACTATATGCAGTTCTTTTCGAATGAAACCCTTAAAAAACGACAACAAAACTCCACAATCGACCACAGTGTAAACTTGCTAAATACGTTTTCGTTCTCTGTTCTTCTTCGTTATGCACCTTGTACTACGTTCTTTCATATTTTAACCTTCTTATTCTCCATTGGGAACATCGTTTTTCCCAGAACTAGTTTATTATCGTCATAGACAGCAGTACATCAGTGGTTCACACTGATGGTTAACTGTCACACAACCAAGAAGAGGAAAAATGCAAACTCTGTATAGGAAGAGGGAAGACATAAAGAGGGGGCGGGGAAGGGACCTAACTACTAAAAATAACTACTTCTGTGTTCAAACATCCAACATCTGGGTGCCTACACGTTGCAAACAAACAACCGAGCCTTACGTGAAAGTAAGGTCTCTAGAACACTCACCTTGACTGCAAACAGTAGAGGAGACGGTAATCAATCGGGTTCATTGCCTTGTATATTGTCGTTGTATTGTGTTAGCAGTGGAATAAGGATACGGGGTTGTTAAAAGCTCAAGGATGCTAGTTGTCTCACACATGCCATTGCGCCGTCATTTACAATTTAGCCGTTTGTTTGCTATTTGTATTACTACCCGAATTCGCATTTGAAACATTTTTATTGTTGTTCGATGCCCATTAATTACGAGTTAATGACGTCATCGTAAGCTCATGTATCCATGTTTCACTGCTATCTGACCACGTAGCAGTGGTCATATTAATCAAAATCATTTACTGGAGAGAATAGAAATAAACCCGTAGTAGTGAGAAGAGAGAAAGGGAGACTTCTTGCTTGTAATCCCTACTGTCCGTCGTCATACTGCTAAGTCCATATTGCTTACACCTTGATAACGATGCGAGATTACTAGTGAACATCTCCGTAGACAACAACACTTATTTCGTCCGAGATACAGAGTTATGAGCGAAAGTAAAGCGTCGCCAACATGTTGGCCTCCTGTCGGCTTTCACTGTTGTGTGTCGTTAATTACAATTACTTCACAGGCCACTGAACCGAACAAAAACATTCACGCAGCTAGGCCAGACTGACCACCATCTCCAGTCATCGACTCCGTGATTCGCTGGCGCCCGTATCCGGGAACCAAGCCTAAACAATCTCTTTGATAGACTTCATTTATATATATCAAGCCACCACACACCTTATGCCAATCTGCCACCATTATAATTATCATAGCAGTCTGACCAGAAGATATTGTGGCTGGGGCCGCCGCCCACTTCAGTAGTGACGTGGAATATCCTAGATGAAAACGTTACTAAGAGAGTTGAAAATTAACAAAAGAAGACTAAGTGGAAAAACCTGAAATTGTATGAATGCAGGTACGCTGTTGACTGCGGCACACCGCCATCTCCGATAACGTTTCTAACTAACCAGTTGAATGATCACGAGAACCCTAACCAGACAGGCGACATCTACCCACTTTACTCAGTGGGGCAGTCAGGATCTTCATGTTTCGTGACAGCGTTCTTGCTTGACCGCCATGTGGTTTCACCCAATTGCTGGTGGTCCCAATATATATAATGTCCGGTACGGTAAACGATCAGGTGGTATGCGGAGTGTGTGGTCCAACTTGTCACCTGATGTTTTTGAGACACCGATAATTGAAAGGAGACACTCTGTGAACATACTCTATACGAACCGTGCACGTTTTCCAGCCATATAATAAGACTGGTACTATTCGCCCTGTCTTTCACTGAGCAACTGAAGTCGTGCAAGCGTCACATATGGCGCAGGTTGATAAACGTAATCCAATCTGTAGTTGCGTGATCTGTGAGCCCATCGAACACTCCATCGGCTTGGTTGCAGGTCACGGTTACCTCCAGCTGCCCACTACCAGGAGCAGACAGAGATTCCTGCCTGTCTTGGGACGACAGCTTACGTTTAGGCGGTACAATGGTCCTACCAAGCTGGCAACATGAAGCTTCTAATTTGTCTAAAATGTTCTGGACTTCATGTGAACTCTCACAGATTGGATTAATTTAGTCTGTATGTTCTAGGTCTCTAAATCTGACTGCTGGGAGCACTTCTGCGCCATCATTCACAGTATACCAGTGCACACTCCAGTATCGCGTTCACTACAACTTTGGATGGGAAATAAGAGGCTGGGAAATCTTATCGTGTTAAAGATCGGCGATAAGCCACCGTAGGTCCTAACCCAGTTTAAAACCTGTCTGTAATTTTCTTTAGAGATTTCGATAAACCTCTCGGACACACGTTTGTTCAATAGGTAATCTTAGAATGCAGCTCTGTTAACTGAATCAAAAACCTTCCTAATGTCTGAGTATACCACTGTCTGCCTTTTGTATGAATAACCGGCTGTGAATGCGTGGTCGATGTAACGAAGGACAACGCGGACACGTTGTTCCCGCGTTTCTTTTAGTCACGAAGTACGGTGGTTGTAAGCAACTTCAACGCAATATGAATCTGACTTATCCCTTAGTCGTTTACACAACTGTTTCACGTCAACTTTTTTTGAAATGGACAATGTTAGCCAAATCCCAGTCATCTGGAATGACTTCACTTTCCCAGAGTTTCCGGGTCACAGCCGTCGGTTTTCTTTGATAAAGGCTGAGCCCTATCTGTAAAATGGTATGACAGAGTTTATTTGGGCCAGGTATCTCGTGAGATTCCAGGAACTTGATCTTGAATAAAGCTTTCATCTTCGAGAGCAAAGAAGTGTCAGTAGGCCAGGTGACTAGTTGAACTGCTGTTGGAAATGTTCAACCCAGCGTCTTAAGTTTCGTTTCAGATTACAGATAAGCTTACTGTTATCTTCTCAGGCTGCCTCGCTCACAGTTGACTCCTTGTTACCCATTACTCAAATAGGATGGAAAACATTTCGGGATTTTTCGGTAGCGGCGGTTTGCTTTATCTCAATAGTGCATTGTGTCCACTGGTCCCCACGTTCTTTTCTTAGTTGATTTCTGAGCTCACAGAAACCATCTCTTGCTCCAACGAGCCGAGGGCTCAGTAATTTGGTAACCAGTGAGTTGACGTTTTTTCTGTATGACTTTATGATCTAAACTTGTACATTTGAGTGAGTGAACGTATTTAGGTAACTATTAAAAACCTCCTTTCCAGTGTCGATTGATTACCCCTTAGTACCTCTTGATGTGTGCAATTTAACGTAAACCTCGGTGCTCAGATACACCCACAGCATTTTCCATCTTGGACATTCATGTTGTGAATTCATATACCAGAGCATTTTGACTGTTCTCTGTGTGTGGTCTTTAGGTCTCGGTTTTACGCCTGTGTGATTAATATCTACCGGATTCACCGCTTATCCAAATCCCGACACTATAGGTCTAACAGAGGGCCAATCCAAACATCGCGTTAAAGGTACATCAGGATTGGACGAACAGTCTCAACGTTATGCCTCCCGTTATTCGCTAATTTCTTTGTTCTATATTGCACCAGTTAAATTACAGTTTGCGACTGTGTATGTGCCAATACCATCAGCCAATGATAGACTGTGATTTCTTTAATACTGTTGTACATCCATAAATTCAGCTCTTTGTCTCATGAATAAGAAGTGCTTAGTGCAACCAGTACGAGGTCTTTTCCCTATTACTTGCGTTGGAGGCTTCAATTCAAGTACGATTTCTAGGGCCATTCGAAGTCCTTAGTTCCGAATATTACAACCTGCTTCGTGTCGATGACAGCTCAAGTTATAATCTGGTTTTAATCAGTCACGCGATGCTGCCGTATTTGTTGTTGTTAACTGTGCACAATATATCCATTTTTTACACTGTACATCCCAATGACAGTATACATATCCGACAATGGGTCTCATTTCACCGTTGATGTGCAAATGAAACTTTTCAGATCGGTGACTTGGACCGTCGCATACAACGATTGGAGGCTCTTATTGGCCAGCCAGATCCCTCTAAGCTATCCGCGCTCACAGCGGACACGGCGCAGCTTAGTCTAATGGAGGCTGCCACTCGCCTTTCCGCTCGCACCGCTCTTCTCCAACCTAACCATTTAGACATGATTGAGACACGTTTGTCCGCGCTACAGACCAAACTGCAAACGATAACGGAAAAACGCGAGACCATATCAGACGCGGACACTCAAAACAAGGCGAGTTGGCTTTACCCTCGTTTTCGATGTTTAGTTATTGTTACACTGTTTTGTTGTAGCAAATATTCCAATTGTTGTTTACAAAGCGGTGTTTTGTCAACACTTATAAGGTCGAATTACTTTAATTGTGACTGGATCCTTGTCAGATCGTCATTCACACTAGGATTATGCGCGATGACTGCCAATCCGATGGCTTCTTGGGTTTGTCCGTTCAGTCTAACGCACACTAAGCTTGGAAACATTTTAGTCTAGCGAACGACTGAGGTTTCGTTTACCGAGTGTGTTGTTCGTTCAGTCACAATCCGGTCCAGTTTAACTAACAGTAGTAATGATTATAACTGTTTTTTACCAGCTCGCGTTGTGCGGGAGCACCGAACACTTTTCTGTTTGTAAAGGTTTTTCAACTTTGTTTTTACGCTTAGACAGAACGTTTTGACTAATACAACCTTGTAAAAGTGCTTAACATGCGTGATTTACCGTATTGATTGGTGGTGCACTCGCTGAGCATCATTCAGACAAAATGGGCTCCTACCAAGTACGAGGCTCATCTGAGTCCAAGAAACCTGTCTCCCATTCAAGTGTGTAGGATTTTGAAAATGCCAGTTTTGAGTGGTGCGACTTACTAAGACTTTTGTTCACGCGGTACCGAATCTATCCAGTTCTCTGGAATCAAAGAGTGATGTCTTAGGCGTTTGCCTCTGCTTAGTTGTAGACGGTCTGCTGGCGATGGGCCAGAATGGAGGATTTCGTGGACGATAACTCGACTATCTGACACCTACAAAATTAGGTATATCTTGAGTGGAAAAGTTAAATAAGACCTAATCGCAAAAGTTCTGTGCCTCTGCTGGATTCGATCCACCGACGGAGACGGCATGCTTAATCGCAGCAAGTGCTCTAACAGCTGAGCTACAAAGCCACGCCAGAAATTTTACATTTGGACTCAATTACCCACCGAACACGCTGTCCCATGGAATTCACCAAATGATCCAGGACATTGACTACTCAAGCGGGATTTCTCACAGTTCACGCTGGAATTCAACAATCCTACTGTTGAACACTAGGACTGAGTTACTCATAAGTAACGGAAATGATATAGTTTAGATGAAACCAAATGACAAACAAATGTGGGTTTCGGCTGGATTCAAACCGGCGGATTTCTCTCATCTCACTAGCCCTTTCTGATAGGAGATTTCCCGGCGCTCTGTGACATTTATAACATTAGTCTTGTTTTATCCATTCTTCTTGTGAAAAAATATTTCTACTAGATTATTGCGCGTTACCATAATAATGGGTGGTGGCTTGAACCACAGTACCTTCCGGTCAGACATATGGCCGTTATAAATGAATGAATTACGTAGTCTGGTTGTAGCGATTAGTAGTCTTAATATACATGTCTGATTTTCAGTCTCTAAACCCATCTATTAGCCCATTGTAGACTGATTTTCTGATGTTTCATTCAACTGGTCATTCGTTGATAAACGCCTTTGCGGTGCACTGTTTTTCACTTATCCGTTCCGAATATGCAGGTCGCTGAATTGTATGAACTCGTTAAAAAATGGGATGACGTGGTCGACAGTTTGCCAATGATAGTCGAACGTTTATCTGAATTAAAAAGTCTCCATGAGGAGGGTAAGTTTTGTTCAGTAAGTGCTTTCTATCTCATCAAATCCGTAGATTTTCAGTTTGCTCGAAGGTATTGGCTTTCGTTTCACAGTTGAGTGCGTTAATTTATTACGACCAAGCATGACAGAAATGTTGCATTTTAATTTTCGTTCGCAGGTCGTATGTTCAGGTTTTACTAAGTACTTCCTATACGCAGTGACAAATGTGTACATCAGTACGGCTTTTTTTGTGCTGGATTTTTTAAATCGCTGATGTTTTATTTGTATTATGGTTCTAATGGTGATGAATACAAAAGATTATAAATTTCATGCTGATTGTGATGTGATCACACACTGTAAACAGATTCACCAATAAACCAACTTAGGATTATACAAATTCAAGCATACTGGTCGGGTATTTGATGAATAGTTTTCATTTGGCAATTTTGCGCTCCTTCCAGTCCTACAACTGATAAGCAAGCAATCGCTAGCAGAGAGACACTGACGATCTCTATTTGTTCAGTTTTACTGTTTACTTTAAACCTTGCAACTGTGGGTTGTGATGTAGGCTACCCGTTACACGCATGTCTCTAGTGCTAACTAACGTGTTTTGACTATTCGTTCAATAAATCCACCCGATGAGGGTTTTACTTGCTAAATCTATTACCTATCCACTTCCTGAAGCCTCGGAATTCAGCAACGCTCTTTCGGCCTTGGAACTCAGTCAGAAATCTGTGGAGGAAAATCTGAGCACGTACACCAAATTGCTTGATTCGGTAAGTTATCGTTCACTTGCTTACGCTGTCCTTTTTCGTTCAGGTGGACAAGAATCTAAAAGAAAACATGCAAACAGTGCAGAAAAATTTCGCCAGCCTGGAATCCCGTTTATCCTAAGCCAGTGGTGTCCAGTTTTTGTTTCTTTTTGCGTAAACGATGCGTTCATTGTCTGAGCATACGCATAACGTCGCCCTTACACCCATTGGATTCGGTTCCCTTGACTTTTTATCTTCGATATTCACATTCTTTGCAATTTTTCTCGAGGCGAAGGAATATATCCTGTTGACTGCTTTTTCTGGTTTGTGCCTTTTTGTGTAGACATTTCTGGGTTCGGGATAAATCAGTGCTCACGGTGACTACTAATCACACATCCACAGAGCGTATTTATACGACCACAGACAAGGCAGTTTTCATTTCAGGTCGCAATGCGTGACCGATGTAGGTCGAATACGTCACGTTCTGATGTTGCCAATAAGTAGTCGAGAGTTGGTTAACGAGGTGGACGACATCCGTACTTGATCGCAGCAAGCCTCTTGCGAAAAAAATATTAGACTGGAATTTCATTCTTGTCGGCGTGCACCAACGGTGCACATCCTTGTCACATTTGGGATTTGAACTGTCGTCCACGTTCTCACGGAGCAACCGTTTTAACCATTGCGTCAGTAATATCACATTGGACGCTACCGAGCTGTCATACTTGCGCGCTTGTGAGTAACGCTCAAGTTGCCCGATCATCTCGAGGGAAAACAGTTCACACCGTCGTGGCAAGGATATGCACATTTTGAGATATTCGGCAATAGAAGTTTGCATTCAATCACTCATCTGACGATATCAGCAAGTAAGCAACAAAATTAGAAAGCAAACATTCAATGAGGTTCAAGGGAAATAACTCGTTTTTACGTACAGATAAACGTTTTGATTTACAACCAGCATGAACCACGGAATACGCCGCAACTTGAGGCCGTGTTGAAGCAGGATCGTGAGGCATGTTCGCTCATAACTAGACCCGTCACGATTCTCAAGAACATCAGTTGTGTTACAGGGAAAGGGTGAACTAAGACCATTGTATATGAACATAAAGATCAAGGGTGGCTTGATGCCCTACTCCAAACAAACGTTCAGACAGTGATTTGGTCCGATATTGCATGAGTTGTGGTCGGACAAATTCCGCTATCGTTACGAGCGCATACAGCAGACCGTTTATATATCTACACGAGGAAAATGAAACAGCAAAGACAATTGTCACTACTGTGGTCACGACAACCCTACAAACAACTGTTTATTAGATCGTCTCCTTGGTTACGCGCTCAGTCGCTTGACCCAAAACCGAGAAATCAGAAGAGACGCGGCTGCATTGTTTATTGGACGAGTGAGACGAGATTATGCCAGAGAGGCTCTAAATTTATAGGACAAACGATGACTATAGATGGCCGACGGACAGAGCGAATCAGATTAAACAGTCGTATATGGCAGTCAGGGAGTCAGAACAAATCACATTACAGGGGGCGTCAGAAGGCAACGCGAGAAAAAACACTTTCCAAATAGCGCACAGGCGTTCGACCGCACACCTGCAATTTGATTGGCTGAGTGAGACCATACCGTCCGAGCTGGGCCGGCCAATCGATGTGGCGTGACGCGTCCTGGCTGTCCCGTTAGGAGATGCACCTCCTAACACTGTTTCGGAACATAGAACTGAGGTTGGAACTCTCGGATAACGACGGTCTCAGAAGAACGCAGTGTTCGATCTTCACGATGAGTGCAGAGAGTGAAATGCCGTTGCCGGATCACATCAGTGTTGTGCCATCAAAATATGGTGGCCAGTAGGTGATGCGGGCTCCCTGGTTTCATGTGTAGTTGTAACGCCACGTGTTTACGTGGCTTGTTGTCTGATCCACATCTAATGGTTCGCATAAAACACTACAGGCAATTCGTAGAATACTTCAACACCTCATGTGTGCGCAATACAGCGGCAAATCAGGAATAGATGAAGCTCTGGTAGTTTTATTTAATTTAGATGAAAGTGAAGGAGAAACGGTTGACGATAGAACTGTCATACGTCGACTATTGCCACAATGAAAACACCTCAGATGTTGACGGTAGGGGAACAGAAAAGTGCACCCAATTGGTGTCCATCCTGTCAGTTTTCCAGTCGATTAGTGTCGGATACATCCGTAAACAGCGTTCGAGCCAGGCGAGCGTAAGCAACGCTTACCGAGAAGTATTGGTGAACAAATTGCCCAATTCGAGTCAGGTGACAGAACGGAACGAACGACGGGAACAAACCAGAGCAGTTATGAAAGCTTACTTTGGAAGAGGTGTGTTCCGAAAAGCCTATGCAGTTGCCACAGAAATGAATTTCCGTCACGTCGATAAACCTCAGGAACCAGCGTCGCTCGATTCCACCTGGTTCTGAGTATGACGATGACCGTCAAGAAATTAAACGCAAGCTGACTAAACGCTTCCACAAAGACTATGGACATCAATTGGTGAAACAGTCAAAAGAAATGGAACGGACCTTTTTATCTGGGAATAGCAGAAAGCTATGTTCATTGATCCGTGGTTGTACTGACCGTCGAGTCAGCGTAAATGAGGTCATATGTGACGGCTCACTTTTCACCAGCTAATCGCACCGACTTGACACGTGGGCGGGAGATTTCGATGAACAGCTCAACCGTACCATGTGGACAACGGGATCATCATCATAGTATAGCCTGACCAAAAGGTACTGTGGCCCAGGCTGCCGTTCACTTCTACAGTGACGTGGAACATCCTAGACAAAAACGCTACGTTCAGTCCACTTAATATGGGCCAATTAGCGAAGACAGTGATGATCAAACACAGTAAGCTTGTTGATATCTTCCTTGCGAACAGGCCACATTTCTAAACCATAGAGCAAAATGTAACGCACAAAGGCATTATGCACTCTTCCATTCGGTGACAACCGAACGTCTTTTGGACGCCACAGATGACGCGGTTTGGCAAAGGCGAATCGTGCCTTTGCTATCCTCGCTGATATATCATCAGCAATAATACAGGCTGATGAGATAGTGATAAACACCAAGCCCACTGGATTCCCGAAGCGCACCTTCCACATTGTCGTCCATGATAAAATTGAACAGGAAAGGGGAAATCGGACAACCCTAACGAACACCACTAGAAGTGATGAACGCCCGAGACTATTGTCCATAAACTCTTACTCTGCATGCAGAGTAGGCATACAGTGATCTCAATAGATTCACGTATTTCCCTGGTACTTCCTTACGGAGAAGAAAGCTCCAGAGAACGTTACGAGCAACTGAGTCGAAAGCGGCCTTTAGGTCCAAAAAGACCACGATTGTCAGCTGTCTGTAACAATGCCGATATTCCAAGATCCGTCGCAAGATAAAAAATATGATCAACGCACCCTCCACCGGATCGGAATCCTGCCTTTTCTTCGCGTATCTGGCTTTATCTCGGCTTAGTGAAACGACGGTAAGCAACTTGGACGCAATAGACACCAAACTGATGCCTCTGTGGTTGTCACATTTACTTCGGGCCCCCTTTCTGAAAATGGGAATTAATGCTGATAAGCACCAATCATGAG
>JTDE01004860.1:2358-30867 GCA_014338405.1 Paragonimus skrjabini miyazakii
CAACCTGTGTATAGCAACAACAATTGAACAAACCAACCACATAGTTTTGACCTTTCACGCGCCGATAGTTCAATCAATTCCACGGCAAAGAGATTGATTGCGTCAGCGCCTTCTGCGCACACAAAACTGGCCGATGCTGTCTGATGGGCATTGCCTCGTTAATAGCTAACAGTTTCGGGTTGCGATTGTGTAACAATATCTTGAACGATTTAACAGGGTCAACTAGGTGACCGGTTGCTAAAATGTGTTTGGCGATCAATGAAGCCGAGGCCTTCGAGCTTGTTACAGTCAATAGGTCGTTTTTGAGATTGCCGTTGATAACCACTTAGGAATGTGCTCAGTCATACGTTGATGCAAACGGCTATCTGTCCTGCCTATGTAGACGTCACTGAGACTGCAATTGAACTGGTAGATTACGTGGATGACAGACTGAGCGGTTGAGTGTGTATCGCCGCTATGAAGAGCTAAGCCTCTAGTGCTTAGCAGGATGCGTAGTTGGGCCGCAGGGTAGGTGCGTTGCAACGCCCATACCAATTTGTGACTAATGTTGTTATTCAAGTGGTCACCTTTGAACTGAATTTGCTGAAATAAGTTCTTTTTCTGCGCACTGCAGCTTACCACTTTTGGCTCTTTCTTCTTACTGTGGATATCCACAAACTTTTCAGGGTAGCCGTTATCCACCAGCGTTTCTCTAATAAACTCTTCTTCTTTCTCCGATTGATCTGCCGTGCAAATCATTCTGGCTCTGTGGAATAACGTTTTCACTAGCCCTCGTTTATAAGCAACAGGTGCGAAGCTGGAAAACTGCAAATATTGTCCACTCCAAGTTGGCTTGCGATAAACAGATCGTTGTGATGTACCGTCTTGACGTCTGGTCATAAGAATGTCTAAGAACGGCAAGCAATTATTAACCTCAACCTCATAAGATACAGAGGTTTGGGTGGAGGGAGTTCAAGTAGTTATAAAATAAGGTAAAAGCACATTCATCAGTAAAAACTAAAATGTCGTCCACGTAACGTTTGTAAAGCGGGACCCCCGAAATCCTTTCTTGGAATGGCCTTACAAGCATTCCCAAAAATACATCCGCCAATATGGGACCCAGTGGGCTACCACCCATGGCTACACCATCAATCTGTCTATAGTTAACACCTTCGAACTCAAACGGAATGTTTTCTGTACAAGCAAAAATGAGATCCTTAAGAAGATCTAATGGAATACCTACATTTACATTTTGACTAAAAACAAAATCACATAAAAATTCAACGGTTTCACGTAGCGGTACATTAGTAAATAAAGAGTCTACATCGACCGAGTACATCATCTGTGGACTTACTGAATTGTTCTCCAAAATTTCTGCTAGCTCAAAGGAACTAAGAACACAATTTGGGGAAAACAATTCATGAATGGGTTTAAGGATGTCCACTAACCATCGCGCCAGCTTGTGGTATGCCGAGTTGTTCATGGATAATATCGGTCGTAGTGGGATACCCGTCTTATGGGTTTTTGGTGAACCTCTCATCTTCGGTGTCTATGTGCCTGTTGGTTTCAGTTTCTTATAGTGAACCTCAGAAATATATCCATGTAGCATCAATATTTGTAGTTTCCTTGATATTTGTTTTTCAGTCAGGAAATTGTTGTTGCTATACGCAGTTTGTATAAAAATTGCTAGTTTCACGTTGGCGACTGTTGAGAGTAAATTGAAATGTTAACATCTCGCGATATATGTCTTCTCTCTGTTTTGACTAAATAGGGGAATTGACAAACTACTGCCGCAAGTTCGAAGTCGTTAGAAAGAATGTCCAGTTAATGCATGCGTACAAATCACGACTCGCCAACAGAGTCAGAGGATCAAAACAGATCATCCACAGGCGAATAACGTCCAATATAACCGTGGCGATAACGAACGAACATATTATGATGGTAGTTATCTTGACATTACACCTATTTACGATGTGACAGTTGTATACATTACAGAAATGTATGTGGACACATTTAGTAACTTCAAACTGGCAATCAGCTCTCCAAAGAAAACGTCAGTATAACAGAATCCATTTCGCTTCCTTTCAACATTATGCTTCTCGCGACCATTCACGTACCGTCGAAATCGTAAGCCAGTCTGAATAACACCTAGTCATTAATAGCTTCAAGAAACCTGATTTTAGTCTCCATTTCTTAATCTAAAACTCGCGCTCCCGTTCAATTTAACCAAAAAGTTCAGAGGACCCACCTTAGATCCGAAGTATGAATTGGTATTATAAGCACCTACAACCGTCAAATGAACAGTAACACGGTTAACAGACTATAACTTTCACACTCAAACTATCAATTTCATCAAGAGCATTCGGGATGAACATGGGTAAGAGATAAACACAAAAGCTGTGTTGTCATGTAGCTTCACTGAGAACATAAAAGAACCCAAGTCAACAGTACAAAGGGAATAACACATTTTGACCCACATACACGACTAATTCCTTCTCAGATTCTGGTATAGCTCAGGTGATACAGCGCCTGCGGCGTTTTGGCAATGCTGCTTCTGTCGATAAGTCGAATCCAGTAGAAGCCTACAATTTTCGCAACTGGGTACTTCTAACTTATCATATCGGTCACAAAACCTATCAGTTACCCTTTTTCTGTTTGTAAACAGTCATGGTCGGATCATACAACATAATTGCAACAGTTCCGTCGGAAATGGTCTTTATAAAACGTTCACTGTATACCGTGCTGACCGGAAGAAATATAATGAACAAATTAAGTTCGGAGTTACCGAGAAGGATATGCTGTTAATCGATGGAAATAAAATATATAAAAAATTGTTTCCCGACTGCATTAAACTGTTTGCGTAGAACAGTACGTCGATCCTCGGCGTTTACAGTTGCACAAACTAATGAGAACAATTTAATCCAATGAACTCATGACAGCACATAGGCAACGACAATCGACTACTAACCACACGACAGTAGGTTACGAAGTGTCAACGAATACACAAGACTGAGAACGAGTAATCCCTACAGAAGCCATTAAAATTGGACAATGACGAGGTCATACAGGGCTAACTGGACAAAGAAAAACACACACACCTGGTGAAGACGACCTTCTTCTGGAACAGACAACATACACAGAACCCAAACGATAATTGACATACAACATTCGAAATGTGTCATAATGAATACTTGGGATTCATCAAGCCCACTCTGTCCGCCGAATCTTTTCGATGAAACAGTGCGAACAGCATACCACTTGCAATAAGAGAAACTAGCACATTAACGACTTGCCGTCCAATGAACATTTGACTAAAAGTATGGAATAGTTTAATCTGTAACAAACGTAACGTCTAGCTAATAACCAACAAACAATCAGTGATTTAACAAGCAGTCGTCGCATTGTTGCTATTCACACTGACATGATAAAAATTAAACATAAGTAGTTATTGAGAAGAGGGCATGCTAACATCAAAAAAATGATTCACTGAAACACAAATACGAACAAAATAAAACTTAGAAACCTGACCGCGTGAAAAAATCAAACGAAAATCACGTGTGTTCACAGGCTAATATATGCCTATCTCAAAAGACGATGAACAGTTATGGCTTGAATGAAAGGTGAATTCTATCTAACCAAAGTGTAAAAAGATCTTTCGTCACCCAAATGTGACAGAACACCCTTCTGGATCTCGATGAAATAACCTAAAGGAAATAACAACAATAAAAACCACATCAGTTTGCTGATAAAAAGGATTAACAGTAGATAATCTTCAGCTTTTAAAGTAACTGAATCATTTGCCCACACAATATTAGTGTTTGATTATTTTTTGAACTAAGTGTGAAGAGTTCGGGGGTAACACATAAGAGATGACCTGGTCGTTTAGAAGGCCTAAACCTCGAGTACGAAGTTCAATTTTTGGAAGTCGTTTGTACAAATTATGAGCTAATAATTGGACGGTGACAACGACCACTCATTCAAGACCCACTATCCTCTCAAACATCCGTACAGAACGCAATGTCAATAACAAGCAGAAAAATGTAGAATAGCGAATGGTAGTATCGATATGCACAGTGAACCATTTCATCTTCAACCACATCAAACGGAGCTGCGCTTTTAATCCAACCCAATGTGATGAGGAAACGAGCGCAGTCAATCAACGTCAACAACGGCCATACTACTGATAAGGACGTGCATATTCCTTAACTAAGAGAGCAACTCTAAATACCGAGACGACGAGCACTGTAGATGAAAAGGACACTGTATACAGTGCTTCAGTTGACTCCAGAATAAGACTCAGTCAAACGTGGACAATTATTCGTACACATAAACACAGGTAAACTGCAATAAGTTAACTAAGATAATTGAAAATTCCAGCGGAAATCATTAAAACAAAAATCAAGTGCACAGAACTGTTTCCCAGGCTATCCCATGTCAAGCTGACACAACCATATAAAATTAAACAATGACAAGGATGTCATTTCTCCAGTATAAAGCAAGGGATAAGGTAATTGAACGAAAAACAAGCACACCTTGGCCGCCATTAAAATCACTTAGTAGTGGGTTGAAACAATTTTCTCTTCATCAGCTACACCCCACCTCACTCCCAAGTCCCAGGCTATATAACGGTGTAACACAGAGGTCGAACCTAAGTGACCCCAAAAAATAACAAAAAAGCTACTCACAGCATCAAAAGATAAATTTCCAACGATGTGCCGTCAAGATAACAAAGGGGTGCAGGGTTAAAATTGGGTATGATTGGTCGATCTTAGTTTGTGTCAGAGAAAGAATCAGGTCTATGGAGGTCCGATTATACCAATGTGAGTTGCCGGTGAGTAGTTCCCTTTCCTTTAGACTTTTTGTTACCGGGCAACGAGTTAATAGTCATCTGTTGCATAGGGGAAGTCTCTTCGGCTGATAGAATGTCCTGCGTTAGTACGGGAAGATACTGGTCAAATGCACCTGTGGCAGAATACCTATGGGAATGTGATGTTTTGGAGATCCAATTTTAAAGTTGTAATTAGAGGGTTAGTTGATGCCCTCTCACGTGCATGCATCACTACCTGTCTGTCTTATCTGTTTGAAATTCATGGTACTAGTCTGAAGAAACCGTACGCTAAATATAACGTATTTAGACAATTGCTGGGGGTCCATGAAGATTTTTTCCTTTATTTTCGCTTGTCCACACCAATAACCTTGGTAATCAGGACGGATTTAGAATAGAAAAACGGGACATGGAAAATCCGTAAATCCCTCTTTCAGGTGGGACAGTCACCTCTTTGGGTGACCTTCTTCGGTATTCCAGTGCAAATATTCTGGACGCCCAATGTGCAACAGTTACTTCGTCCTGTGAAACTTGAACTTGAGCTAAGCTTTGGATAACTGGCTTTGGGTGGTCGATTCCGGTCGACAAACAAACACAGAGAGAGCGTTTTCGATTGTTCATTGTGTCGTCACTAATACGTTACGGAAGATAAAGTAGTGTATCCCATCTGTGGACGAGACACATTTGAGTTTCAAAAATAACTTTAGCACCCTTGGAATTGCCCCGGTCGACCACGTTCGTCCAACTTAAGTGGCAAGTTGATCCCATTTCATATACCCAGCCCAAATGACACTAACTAGTTAAAGCCCAAACGGTCTGCAGTCATAACCACTAAACCAGTAAAAGATAAGAATTTATCCAAAGCTCATTTCATAGTTGATTACTGGCCTTATAGTTGTTCACAAAGTGGCGCCAACTGACGTAATGATACGTATTAGACAATCTTTGGATAAGAAAAAGATTGTGCTCCACACTGAAGGATTGGTTAGTTGCTGAGGTTTCCAAAAAAATACGGTGCCCTAAAGAGTCATATGGGATTCGTGCAATTGTTAATGGTGACACAATTAACAGAAACGAATTTACTTTTCAGTGCGGGTTCTGGTTACATAAAAGAGAAACGAATCTGTGGATCGACCGCAGCTTATTTTTAGAAAGTGCACACAAAAAAAGAATCCATTTACAGCAAAATGGGAATGTAGAAAGCATTATGGCAGTTACGACTAGAAACGAACACCATTCACTCAACGTGCTCCTTGAAATCCGTGGTCAATCACACGACATTCAGAAATTTAAGTTGAACATCGCTCACAACTGATCGCAGCTGTCAAACTCCCAGACATTTCCGATCAGCCTCCGGCACTAGAGAGGCATCCCCCAATGCTTAAAGGTCGCGTATGGAAGACGACAGTGAGAGCTCTGTTACTTTACGCCTACGAAGCTTGGCCGCTCAGGGTAAGAAATGTAAACCGGCTTGACGGATTTGACCACCGATTTCTGCGTTCGACCGCTCGCACCGGGTGACACCAACGGCTGAGCAACGAAGAGGTTAAGAAGTCGGTATCTGGTAGCGACTATTAGACGAGTTCAATCCCTACATTTGTATAGACTTAGATGGGTAGGTCATGTGCTAAAGATGCCAACTGGTCGACTGCCACACCGGGCATTCTGTGCCGTTGCTGCGGTTGGTAGACATAAGGTGCGAAGTGGACGCATCATGACCTGGCATAGGAGTTGGCCACTGTGTGTTGGGTTCGTCTCCCTGGCTGGGGCCCTCGCGACTCACAGGGTTGGTGGTTTGAGACGTTAAGTGAAATGGTGGCCAATCGAACTCAGTGGCGTGATTGTTGTCATTGATTGGCCGAGTTCTCTGTGAGGTGAATGCAGTGAAAGCTGTAAGGAAGCTGTCTCATTAACAGCGCCTTACATTCACCTACAGCTTGGCTGTTTGTTTGTAAGGTGTAGACACCTTGATACTGAATATTTGAGTATGGAAGAAACTATTTTTAGTCGTTAGGTCCCCTCCACTTCTGTATATTCTTTTCTTGGCTAAGACACGATATTTTTAATTCGCAGCTGCATGACAGTTAAGCATAGATGACGTATTATTGTCTATGATAATGCTGAGGATGCTAGATTTTGAATAATGTTCAATTTACGTTAGCCAAATCCCCTATTACTTACCAGTATTCAAAAACATTTAAAAAAAAAAGATTTCCGATCAGTCACAATCTAAAAATAAATATAATGCTTTGTCAATTTAGGTAGAGTCACAAACGACGACAAAAGAAATGTGTACATTTATCTATTGATGAATATGAAGTATGTCGAAAACAGGTTTACACATAGCGTGTGTTAGCACGGTTCACTCATGTGACCGTAAGTGGTGTGTGATCAATGGGTAGACACATTCTGAAAATTGGGTCAACTGTAATCGATGTCAATTATTTGTAGTATATTGTTTGTTTTTGTGAAAAAAAAATTCTATGATTTGTGGGATGGGCATAACTCGATCGTGTGAAACCAGAATAGAAGTACCTCTTCGAAAACGGGATTCAATATGGTTGTCACTAAGCGATCCCGGCATATGCAGCTCAAACCATTTTGAAGAAATTTGTAATCAACCAGACTTAAGGAAAGTAGTGGTTTCCGCTCTGACCGATTTGGCAGTGCTTATATCACGTATAACAGAAACAATAGTTTTGAATAGTGGCAGGAAATGAAACTCTTTCCAGTCCAAAATATGCTAGTTACCCAGTATAGATGAATGCATAAACAACAGAAAAACAGAGACAAAACAGGCAACGCAATGAGTGTTTGTTTATTTCGAATGGCAAGGATGGCGCAAAAGACAGCGGCAAAACGTTTGATTCTAACTCGCTGGTCTAATATGAAGGAAACCACCGAAAGACAACAAATGAGTGGAAAAAATGACACGCTATTAATCGACATCAAGACAGTTATTCGGCATATACACATTACATTGCAGTCATGTGACCGCCTGAGTTAAGTTAGTAATATGCTGATAGACTGAGCAGATAAGCTCAAACGCGATCAAAGTGAACGGCATGAGCTAGGTGGACTGATTAGAACATAAAGCCAATAAACTCAGTTTGACCAAACTGTAAAATATTCACGTCTGCGCGGATTGTGAATATATGGGTTCAATTCTGGATTCGTTAGAAAATGGTAAATCGATAGACCTGAGCTAGTGTACACAGGATTTGATTCGCCTACAGAAACTCGTACCTACGCAAAAGGCTCTTGATTATGGCAGAAAGAAGACATATGTCTTCTTTCTGCTCTAATGAAGTGGTTAAAGGGAACTCAGTGTTTCAAACTGCTCTTGATTATGTTGTTAGCTACTACAAATCAAACCTTCTAAGATTATTGGTCCGAAGAAGCAAAGCATTAGCTTTGCGACGTGCATCTGAAACGTCGAAATGATAATTTCATGTGTTGATAGCAGAAAGTACATTCGATTAAGAACAACCGATCACCGAATCAACTGGGTGAACTTCAGTCTGATAAACCACAAGCGCTGATAGTATCGAGATAATGGTGTACCGCTTCCAAAAACAACGCGTCACCATCCACCCGCAGGATAAGGGAACGGGCACGTGAACACGATTAGCTTGATATCTAAGGTGTTGTCGGCGTCGACTCAAAAGAGAGCTGACTCGGTTTCAGCAGAATAATCCAAACTCTGTCACACAGCTCTGTAAGTGACCGAACCAATAAGGAGCAAATGGAAATATAACGGAAATCTCGTTGTTACAATATACCTCTAATCCCAAAGAACTTCTTGTCTAAGAGTTGACAAGACCTCGGTAATCTGAAATGTAATAAACAAATGTAGACAAGCATTCCGTGCAAAAACGGTGAGGATTGTACTGCTGTTCCATTAGGTTATTAAGAAAACAACTACACAGATCTTTCAGCACAAGGTGTTTATTGCCATGTAACGAGCTGGAAACTGTATCTTGATCCTAACTTGTCCAGTCGGCGATTCTCGCATTGTAATTCACCCATCCTATGCCAACGCAGTTCGAAAGTCGTCGTGAGAACACAGGGGAATCTGTGAACATACTTGACGTAACAGGCTACTTACCACGTAAAGAGGCGGAACTCAACGAACACATATCAAAGCACCGAGAAATGAATGTGGCCAGTAACTAGAATACTCCAAAAATATCACGGAACACAAGGTTGTGATGACAAGCTTGCAGCCTGTTTTTATCATAATGCAGGAAGATGACGGAGACTTTCAGAAAACGGTGAGTATAATTCATTGTTTTAGCGATCATAGCTAGCTGATTTCCGAAAGTACATATGAACACATATGCCACAACACAAAGAAAATTCAGACCGCAAACTTCAAGGACGATACAATCAACCCAGCTAGTTGGTCAGTCAAAATGTGTTGAAGGACATGACAACAAATAGCGCGCGATGATAGTCACATGATACAATGGCGAAGTGTGATCGAACATACACCGCATGACATTGTGCAAACTAACAGAACGTTGAATAATCGAACATGGTCAAAATGGCAAATAAAACGTCTGTTTAGTTTATATTGAGTAAACAAACGCGAGTCGCGAATATGCGACGGTCGAGTAAACCATCAAACGAAGGAACACAACGCAGTTGAAACTGTGGAGCCAAGATAAGAATACGGATGTATGTTCACATATAAGGTTATGTGAATGTCCTGTTAACCGTTTGAGATGTCCCGATGTCAATTCGAGATGTTCCAAAGAGGTTAGCTGGAACTCAATGTTGAACAGGATCGCACAGCTAATGTGCAAATGGGTAGAGAAAAAAACAAAGATTGGTTGGCTCTCATAGATGAGGAAAGTTAGCCCACCTGGACCCAGTAACTTTGGACATCTCAAATTGACATCGAGACATCTTAAACTGCAATAGTTATAGAGGTGTGTGCATTTCGTACCCCTTCACAGATTATCTAAGCCCTTACTACTGTACAGAAGACGCTGGAAAGACCGTAAAAAGAAACCTGATTACACAATGACTCGTCGACCTATTTGGATCATAAACCAAAGGTGTTTCCGACTACCGGCATGGTCGATACATAAGTTCTGACTCGGGAAGCATTAAGTTCCGGTACGCGAAATAAAAGTCGTTGCTGAAGGTCTTGAGAACCTTATTAAGCAGGTTGTCCAGATTCACTTAGATTTCAACGCTCGCAAAAAGACCAGCAGCACGTGCTAGCTACGTGTAAGAGCAAGGAAGTCAACGTGGCACGGGATTTTTATTTATAGTTTAACTAAAAACATACAAAATAACGTGAAATCAGCTAAATGATATGGATAAGGCTTGCCAAACTCCATAAAAAGAAAAGGTGCTGTGACAAGATTGTGTCGACTGTTATTCACTACTACGTACAGCACAAGGTTAACGTCAAGGGTTTCAATCGTTTTACTTGTCAACCTAAATAGTTTTATTTCAAACAGTTGGCTCCAAAGATCAGTAGTTCGACCTTGTTGGACCTCATCAGACTCACGCAAGCCAATGAGTCAAACACATTACGCGTGAATAGGCGTCAAATTGTAGTCGGAGCAGCTATCCACTAAATCAAGGGGTTGCGGTCATTGGGATTAGGGAACAGTATATGGATTTATTGACGTGCGCGTACGGTGTTGATAAGACCCAACAAGATCTATCGTTGGGATTAACTGTTGATAAACAGCACTCTCAACTCCTTCGGAGGTCGTGATGGACACCTATTCATCTGCAGGGAAACCAAAAACGGTCTAACAATTTCGACCCGAGAAAAGGAAGTGCAACAGCTGATGAAAGTAGTTCCGTATTGTCAAGTTACAACATGATCGATGAGGCATCGAAAATAGAAGCAACGGGACGTAGAGTTGGAGCTTATGCTATTTCCACCTCAACATCTTTTCAGTCATGCGGTAGTGAAAATGGGGACTAGGTTCAGAATCCGTGTAACAGAAGTAACTGAGCGTGGTTTAGGCTAAGCTGTTACAGATTGCGCGCGGCAATATTAACATCTAGAATTTTGAAAGGCCGTCCGACCATGGATGAAGCAACTTAAAAATGATCTATCACAATGAACAGCTACAGGACAAAGTGTATCGATGGTGAAGATGAGTATGAACTACCGGTTTGAAAACGGCAATCAGTGAACCTTACAGTTCAGTGAAGAATATCAAAATTTATCGGTGTGTATTTTGACAAGCTTTGAATTTACGATGAGCAGTCTAAAAAAAGGGAAACAAGTGAATTGTGATGAGTAGAATGCCTATTCTGTATGTCGCTGAATCGTCTTCAGTACTGACAAAACTGCGAGCGGTCGAAAGCATCAGGAGTGGTCTGGCATTCGCGAAAACCCATGCCATTTCCATAACATAGTCAGCAGGCATGGCCTTCAAACATTGTGGATAGCATGCCCAATCACACCGATTGGTTGTAAAAGGTATGCTGCACTTTAAACTTCGGCGGTCTGGCACTATTTTCTATATCACAACAGGACGCCATCCACATACAACACTTAACAAATGCTGCATTACTTGTCCGCGAAATAAACCGAACAGCCTTTTCTGAGGTATCCACTGAATAAAAAGATAAGCACCACTGCTGATTCGTCTTTCTTTTGATTCACAGCCCTACGATTACTAACTCTCGCCACTTTTTAAATAAATCCTAGAAGTTGAGTAGGTTGCTCCAGTAACCATATTTCTGAGGGTTTCAATTCCGTCAGTTCTCCAGATGATTGGCTCCTCAGAAACACACGACCAGTACAAATATGAACATTCGACATTCAGACAAACTGCGAGCTGTTTTAGTCGTCTGTATGATTGAATCGTTTCAGCCAAAGGCAGATCGATACACTTCCTCACTCTACTCCTGCGTTTTGAGGTGCCACGAAAATTCGGCTCCGTGACAGCACCAAAGTTGTAGGACCATCATGAGTGGCTAACATTCATTCGATTGCATACGTCAGCCACTTTTCTATAAAACACAATATTCATTCATTATCGCACGCAGTGCTGAATTGTTGATTTGCTTCCGTGTTAGTCGAACAATTTTCCATAATGCTTCTTCAATTCAAATGCACTTGTAATAATGTAACGAAAAATCCATTCCAATACTCCCTTCTCAAGTCAACACAATTATAGAGAGGTATGATCAAAACGTGTCGAGACAAATCGCAAAATCCAAGAAGTGACTGGTAAAGAATGACACTAAAAACAACTGTTAGACTCTGCATAATTACACCTGGACGAGTCTCTAACGGGATGTTACGCTACATGGTGGGAGGTAAAGATTTGTATGATTACAGTGGTTGGGATTGATCAGTGGTCACAAAAGGTACACAGATTGAACTCTCTTGAGAACAACTTAGGATAGTGTAATCCGACTGTAGTGGATTCGGCGGTCGCCAAGACGGGTTGATGAACTTTCTCGGGCTGAGTGATGGCAACTCTGTAGACAACCCGGAATGCTTTGATGACGTCTACACGATGGCTGATGCAACAAGATGTGTGAAAAAGTCGCTAGTAATTGATTTGCAACAACCGCTGCTGGTCCATGCTGGGTGATATTCCTTGGCTGTTTTTGACAAGTGCCGAGTCGTGCGACCAACATATTCTGCGGTACGACGACAGCATGCGAACGAATACACGAGCGATGATTCACCGCACACTGGTAGCCTACCTCTAAAACACAAGCTTCACTCTCGTATTGTTGTGAGCCAGCTTCTTAAGGTTACTGATGGAAAGGTACGTATAAGTGACCAGTAAGTTCAACAATCAAACTGATCTGCTACAACATTCCTTTTGAACGGAAGTTTTACAAACACCGCTTTCTTTTCAACTATTGGCAATACCTTCTGTAGAATTTTGGTCATCATATTCAAAGTGTGAAGTGCTTCGGATAGCCACTTTCTCGTAATATGTTTTGGATCGATTACAGTTTCTGCTCCCTTGTGTTATCCGAATAAATCTTTCTTGCTCTGGTTGCCAGGCATCGAGCTAGATTTCGTTTTTGCTTGATGGGTACCATACTGTTGAAGTTATTATACTGACCTTTCCATGTTGTTTTACGACATACCGACATATTACTCAGTGTACCGTTTGGTCAATTTGACATTCAAAAAGTTGAACGCATTGGTCGATTCTTTTCCCGAAGTAAAAAGACGCGAAACGTGTGTTACATTAAAAGGTTAAAGGAGAATTGTTATCTCATCACGTGGTTGTATAAAAACAAATAAGTTCTTATAACACATATCCATTTGTCAGGCCAACAAGTGTGAACGAATTTTATGTCTGACCCTCGCACCAGCCGCCTCTAATAAGCCCTTCATTATACCAATGTCATGCTGTCTGCAAATAGAGTTCACGTTGGATAACAATGCAAGTGATGGACAAACACGTCGACATACTGAATGCTAGTTATGCAACAATCAGACGAGATATCATTCTTTGAAATGAAACAGAAAAGCATGGGTAAAACCAACAAAATCAACCGTACGGAAAAAAGAAAAAACGGGTCAATATGGCCTATAGCTGAAAGACTATCCGATTTGTTTTCGTGGTGATCAGCTTACTTTGCTCACAAAACGATAATTTTCAACTGATGTTGGGCAATGAGACTCAAAGTGAATTGTGTAATTTTGTAACCTATCCAAGAGAAAACAGTCAAAAATCACAAGTCATGTGTTGGTCTTCCAGAAAACATGCACAACCAGTTAAGTGATATCACAAAAAGTGATCAGACCAGACAAGCAATTACCGGGAACCATAAAACAAAAAGGTGTTAAAAAACTCAACGCGCAATGCTGTTATTCCACAAGACTATCACTATATCAAAAATAACCAGCTCTTCTGGTTTAGCATCCTAGTTCCCACTGCTAAAGTTCGGTGGAGTAAAGCTTGGAACTAGCATACCAAACCCTAGATTTGAATGACTAACTTTTTTAGTTTCGGAACGCGAAATGTAAACAGTGAATCATCAACATAAAATAACCGATAAAGTGGTCATTTCTTAAGTTCCAATAAAGACGCAGCCTAAATAAATATATGTATATCAATGATTCCTAAATCATTCAAGGTTGTCAGAAATTATCAAAAAAGGGGAGATAAACTAGGTTAATAATCATTCTAATTTAAATTAAAGCTCATTTTCACAGTTGATGCCAGCTTTCAAATTCAAACAGAAAATTCAGCCTGCCTGTTTTGAAAAGGAGTACTGGAAACTAGTTTCGTTGCTGTTATATTAACGATTAAAAAGAGTGTGCAACCAAGCATTTGGACAAACACTGAGATACACACGGTTTCCGAGGTTTTATTTTTTTTTAAAAGGTGGTGTGAACAAGAGATGTAATAAAAATGAGTGGTGAATGTGGTGTAAACCACAGAAAAATAAATAATGGATCACTGATACTACGATTAATAGTAAGGAATAAAAGGATCGACTAACGAGTTATAATATTCCATGTTTATATGTACCAACCTGCTTACTGTCCAAGAACGTTAAATCATTTTGATTGTTTAATCTGAAAGGGCACGCTCAGAAAGAAAGCATACAGAGCAGAATGCACATCCTTTACATAGTCATAAGCCATTAGGTTTATGCAAACTGAACGTTTGCCAGCCGTCGAAATTTATCCTTCTCCATCCATCATTCTAAGTGATCTGTCTTCTCCGTTGCAGATAGCTGAATGATTAGCACAGAAGTTAATTGTCATCGGTCTGGAGTACTTGACTAACGCGCCAAACCATAAAAAAGAACGAAATCTTTTAATTTATTGTCTCAGGAAAACGTGACCGGAGTCTTAGTCCCGGCCGTGGCAAAGATATGCACTAGTGACGAGCTCTAATAAGAGCGAAACTCGAGTCTAGTACTTCGTTTTGAAAGGGACCGACTGGAAAGTTTGTGGGGATGCGATGGCTACGAGCAATTGTGGTTGGTGTTCAATCTATATGGAAATCAAAATCCCCTACTATTCATCAATAATAAAAATAAAAACCATTTTATGGAAACTGACAGGACTAACGTCAGCGGTTGCAACTGGAATGCAATCACATCACGGTTATGATACAATTAACTAGGGTTATGATACAATTAACACGGTTGTCTAAATCCGATATACGTTCAAATAAATCGTTTCAATTCTCACTGGGAAAGACTCAGCGCAACAAGTGATCGTTCATCTGAAAGGCAAGCGCTGGCCGGCCTCAGCTTTACTAACAGTTTATATATGTGGGCTTTGAGTAGCTGCACGTTCTCCATTGAGGATGCTGGTCAGACACAGTCTGATTACAAGTAGAACAATAAAGGATCATTTTAACTGTCTGATCTAGAGGAATTACAACACACAAACCAGCTGATGCCGGCACACTGCTCTCGTACCTAGGTGAATACATATCTGTTTTCACGCATTTGATCATAGTATCTCGGTCTGTTCACCTAGGTGCGTATGACGGTCTGTGAACGGACAACATAGCTAACTGTTGTTCAGACCTCCTCAACTTTTTGCAGTGACAAAAGAGATTATGTTCATTTCGTTTTATAAACAGATTTCGATTAGAAAATGACAACGAACTCGGAACAACCAACACTGATCCAGAGTTGACTGAAACGAATAAGTAGACCAACTTGGCCTTGATTGATTATCAGCGGAAGTTCATTAATAGTGTATGAAATCGAATCCATTTGAGCGAAACAAAAGTAGATGCTTAGAATGCCTACATAATTTCCGATCTTTTACCCTCTCTAATTACGAGATATTGATACTATTTCTACCACATTTACGTCTTGTACACGTGCTTTACATGACTACTTTCATTCATTTATAATGACCATAAGCCTGACCAGAGCCACCACTCACCAAAACAGTGAAGTAAAACAGCGTAGAAGAAAAATTCGCCAAAAAGAAGAAAAACTGCTAAACAAGGTCAAGCGGCACAACCATAGAAACGGTATGAATGCAGGCACTCCATTGACTGTGCAACGTGTCGTCTCCGACTGCGTTTCTGGTCAATGATTTGAGTGCTTACGATGACCTCAAGTGGACAGTAGACACATAACCACCTTGTCCAGTGGAACACTGGTGGTGTTCAGACTTCGTGAGCACCACGCGAATTTACCTAACTGGGGATAGTGTGCCCGATGACGTAAACGCTCAGCAGGTATAAAGAGTACATGATCTAACCACCGCAGGTTGTGATTAGGGACTAGTGATTAGCTGACCAATTGATCACGCATCTCAGGCGTTCCGAAATACACGCTGGCGAAGGGCTGCATTGCTCACACGATCATCATGTTTGATTTGAACTAACTAGTGGACACAATCATCGTTAAAGACAGTAAGTTTGTTTATATCTTCGTCACGAACACATATAAGCAATATTCGTTTCAACGACAACCGGACATCTTTTCGACGTCACTGATGACGTAGATTGGCAAGGGCAGATAATGCTTTGCTATCCCTGCTGATATCGCATCAGTAACAGTAGAAGCTGACGGCATTGTGCTAACAAAGCATGTCCCAAGCAGATTGCTTGAAACAAAGAATGTAAAAGCACTTTGAAGGTTCAAAGCGTATTCCATACAAACCACCTCAGCCATTCACTATGTTCTGCATGGTCTGCATATATTCGGCACAGGGGCCAAGCAAAATGTTGGCACTTGCGTACTCCATTTCGGTAAACGTAATGCCAGGAAGAAACTCAACACCAAGTTCAATGGATTTCTCGAATGTACCCCTCACCCGGATGTTGCCTATGATGAAACTTAGCAGGAAGGGAGAAATCGGTCACCCATGGCGAAGATCACAAGAAGTGATGGACACCCAGGATAACCGTTCATAAACTTTTACTTTAGTTGCTAAATGAGTATACAGTTAGCTTAACAGATTAACGTATTTCCCTGGGACCATTTTACAAGGAAGATAGTCCCACAGAACGTCACGGGTAACCGAATTGAAGGCAGCCGTTAGACCGAAAAATATCATGACCGTCAGTTGACTGTAAGGGTGCTGATACTTGAAGGTCCGCCACAGGATAGAACGGTAATCTGTGCACCCTCACTCGGATCGGAATACTATCTGTTATTTACGTATCCGACTTCTTCGGGTTTAGTAACCATCCTAAAATTGAACGTTTTATAAGTTCAAAACAGTTAGTTCCCTTTCTCACTTCAAACACAGATGCAAGAAGAAGGAAAAAACGCATAAAGGCATTTTGTTCTCCCTGTTCGATATCAAATGACACCAACTGAAAATATGACGAACAAAAGGAAAGCAATTTAAACCGGACATGTGCGTCAAGCACATGATGACCAGAAATAGCTAAGCACAACCGCTCGGGCGAAATACAGAAAGATAGGATTAGTGTGATGTATTATAAACCTGAATGTTGGGTTGACATTATTCTGACGACTTCAAGCCAGTGGGTTTCAGGCGATGGATGAGGTCCGATGTTCACGAGTGACCAGGATGAACAAGGTAAGCCGCGCAGTCACAGTCAGAATGCACTCTAGGAAACGGCCGTTTGTCTCAGACTTCAAATGCCTATTAGTTCTGTCGAAGTAACTTATGCTGTGGTTATAAACAAAGTAATAGACATAACGTACGTTGACGCCAACAGGCTGCTCTTCCAGTAGTTTACTGATCAGGTCAATCATTACGATGACAACCGCAACCATGATTCGTTTACCCGATGGGACCAAATGTTCTCCGAACAGAATCGTAGCACTGTTATCCTTGAAAATTAGTTCAGCAGTAGTGTTCCTGTCTACGGGTGTCCGTAGTTTGCCGTGTCTGTTTGGTGATTGCATCAGGTATCCACTATGGTGCCACGTTGCTGTGAATACTCGAATTTCGTTGGCTAAATAATCCAAAGACCAAATAGGACCGGCGCACGAAATTTACTGAGACAGAACTAACAAGGGTGAACAACGTTGATAGGTGTTGTCTGTTCGATTAGAAAGCTGGAGACCATCCACGCCGCTGATTGGAAGTGCTGGGCATGACAGGATGACACAAGCAGTGGCGAACCCGTATCAGCGAGACTACTGACTATTCTTTTCCATGAAGTTTCACTGTTTCTACTTTTCATTCTTATGCATATGTACATACTAATGTCATTTCGTAGATTACCGTCAAGACCAACGACAGCATGAGCCACAGTACCTACCAGTGTCACTCAAAGCCGAGAATGTTGATGAGGATGAACCAGATTGCTTTGTGATATATAGACCTCCTCGTTAGTCCATCATCTTTGGGACTAACAAGGAGACATCCGGAAACAGTAACTCTTCTGTGCATAGTTCACAGTCAATATTAAAATTGGGATGATCACTTTTCATGTGTTTCGCCACATCATCAACGGTTTGTTGAGACTGTGTAACCACCATCAACAGTGTTTGTAGAGTACTATCGTCGTAGCCGTCTCTCAATCTTCAGCATGAAAAAATTAAAAGGCGAAGGATTTAACGGGCTCCCAGTAGATATTTCACCTATATGTCGATGAATGGTATTCTGTAAATGAAAGTTGATGTCCACCGGACGTGGCAAAAAGGGGCGGTTTTAATAAGTCAATGGAGATTGCTACATCAGAACCGTTGAGGTCAACTAGTTCACAGGCTTCAGTTAGACTGTAATTCGTAAATAATGATTGAACTTCCACTAGACACATGCAACTGTCTGTTAGAATGATTTTTTCTACCAAGATTATCGACCAAACCGAACGAGTCTTTGAGGTTATGTTTTGAACCTCCGTTTGAAAGGTAGCAAGGAATGCACTGATCAACAGGCTAATCTGTGCTATAGTGGGTTAATCAGCAATACAAACGGTCTGAACAAAATATCGATTTTATGCATTTTGGAAGACCGTACAGTTGTAATGCCCATAACACAGGTGGTTTTGAGCTATGAGAAGTACTTTCATACTTCGATTAAGAGCACTCTAAAGTGTCAACGTATTCGGTGTTCCATAGTAGTCACACTTTTGATTTTGATAAGTTTGAACTTGCTATAAATATTCAGTATGGATGTTATCTGGTATTTGATGATTTATCCGATGTTAACATGGTCATTTTCTTCATTCCCTTACAGCCTCGACACGAAGCAGCATTAGTCACCAAATTCCCTGTTCTCACTGCGATGTTCGAGATCTAGAAGTTATCGCATGAAAAACACATGTACCCACACGATTTACGTGTATGAAAAGCATCACATTGCAAGCCAGATCAGAATGCACATGTATTGATTATGCATGAATGCAGAAAAAAACAGCTCGTTGGTAAGTTCGGGAAAAAAATGCATGGACCTTGTATCTAGTGTCTAAACATCCGACAAAAATAAAAACACGAGTGGAACACTTTTTTGTTCATATGTGCACACAAGTGCTTTGTTAATAATGGCGGTCCGTAAGGTGTAGAGCAAAACTGCAAATACTATCGAGCTAATTTACGCAGAAAGTATCAAGCAAAATACTTTGCAAATAACCACTATAAAGTTCGCGCTATTTGCATACAAAACCGACCAGAAGAGGAAGGACGACCGAACAATGTGATGTGAGATCAATAAGTTTGAACATGTATCACATATAAGAAAGATAGTGGAACTCACCGAACAGGTCAATTTTACCAAGGCTGCGGGCGAGCTCAGACGAAACGAAGAGTAGATGACAGAGAACACGAGAAACACAATTCCGATAGCAATTTGACCATTAAACGAAGTTTGCAACGAGTCATCCGGGACAGTACCATTTGTTAACGGTTGTAAATACAAGGTCGGATTACACTCCCTTACGGTTCCGTTGCTCAGAGCGGACCAAGTCAAGAAAATCACGTAGCACGTAACGAGAGAAGACTGAGGTAGAACAGGTGTAAACAAGGAAGAGTTACAGATATAGTGAAACAAACTCTAGACAATCATTCATAATAATTGATGAATTAAAAAATTACACGAGTATGGAGATGGACTGAAGGAAAACTCAAGATCATAACACGAAAACAGCGAAAGCAGGAAAAAATAGAACAAGATATATGACGATGGCTGAAAACTGAAACTACTTTGTCAGTTACTTCAGCATGTTACCTTGTCATTATTTGATAAAACGTTTTTACAAAAGGAGTGCGTATAACGACAGTATAACGATAGTATGTATAACAACATTTCGCCACTGGATTTCGCTTGCAACTATATTCCTCCAAGTCACTAGCCAGCGACACGTTATCTTCCGGACATCAGCCCGAAAGCCAAGTAGAGCCAACAGAGACTAAAATCGATATCAAGTTCTCCAAACCCCTAACGTAAGTCATGAACAACTCACCTTACTGGTCTTTCCAGCTACATGGGAAAAGTGTAAACAGGGCACAATATGACAGACAATGAAGTCACGTTAATTGGTGGGCTGAAATTAGTACGCGTAAAATCTCAGGACATACCCAAAAAAATCACGTCCCTTTCAGATTATGCCAAGCTTGTGCCCTCGAATCTGCCGCCTTGCTAAAAAAAATAAGCTCTTATTTATACGATGGGATATAAGCGGAAAGTGAGGACGGATAAAGCGACCTTGAATAACATGAAAATTATCCGGGTACATTTAATTGATGCTACTAATTCGTTAACCCTCAGATACACATTGTAAAATAAGTGATTGACTGATATTTTTATCTGATCCAGTCAAAACACTTTAAAGTTTTTCAAATTGTACAGAAATCTGAGTTGATTGATTTATCGTCAAAAATAGTCTAGTATGTCCAATCGGATTCAACTCTAGTGACCGTGACCGCCACAGATAATTCATACAGCATTAGCATCATCAATTCACAGCTCACGTCCAAAGGGAAGACTAGTAACGATTCTGCAACATGACATTTTAAAGTTAAGTTGCGATAGAAAGAGGCGTACTTTCAGAATTTGAAGACATTCTTTCTCACTGACATTTCGATCTAGGACGATGTGTTCGCTTTTTTATTTGTGCATACTGTACGCCATAAAGACATCGAGCACCAATAACGAGATGAGCAGATATCATTGATGGCTTTTACCCTAACTTTGAGTCGACCGTCTCAATATGCCGCTATTTAACTATCCACATTAATTTACCTTCCTGTATAGTAGATCATAAACGAAACTGTACAAATCTATCGATTACCAACAGAGAATGTTGAGTAAAGGAACACACCATAAACGTTTACTGCAAACACCACACTTAGTCGCCGGTTAAAAACACGACGTTGTTGTCCATATGTATAGTTGAGCCTTCATGATTCTAAAAACTTTCTGTCTGCTCAACCGGATGTCTTCTTTGATCAACTACTTCCTGAAGTACATCCACGATCTGAAAAGCTACAAGTTATTTTTTCAGGTTTTTCCATCAAGTTGTAATTTGTTAGCAATCGACTGCTTGAGCAACTTCCGATAGCTCACCAATAGTCACCGCTGCCATCTGCACGTTAACGAATTATTTTCAGTTTACAATTACGTCCAACTTAGCTGACACTGCTTTAGGCTGAAAACGCTGATGACCCGGTCTAAAAACCATGACCGGAGCAATCTGGCTTTAAAAGAAGGGAACATTTTTTGGCAGGGTGCATAGGTTTTACGAGAATGGATTAAAAATGTTCGAAGGTTGTAAAAAAAACCGGTTTACATTCCCTGAAGTGGTTACTTTGCGTTGTGAACTACAACTCAGCATACAAAATGACCATTATCAGATAAAGAAAAACAGCAACGATTTAACAGTGACCATAGTAATAAAACTCGCATCTGATATAAGATAACTGTGCGGGAAAATGATAAGCCTAACACCACCAGGACATGAAAACAGTAGTGCTCTAGATCGATATGTTCGTGTCTACATACTCGACTGAGTGATAGAAGTGTCTAGAAGGGTGATGGCCTGACTGCTTTTCGTTCGGCACTTGTCAAGCGGAAAAGCGTATAATGCCACAATGTGACCTAGCAGGCTCGACGACTCGGAAGCCTGATCTGCTCATAAAAATGTGAATACGCCATACCACGTCATTGTTGTCGCTGTCAATTATCCCATTCCAACATGTATAAACGTACGGACAGAAAGTTAGACACGGTTCATAGATACTAGCGCGGAATATATGAGCAAATACTAGAACTGGGAATTAGTCGAACACTATGATTTAGGATAGTGCAATTTGGAACCATTAATTTCACATATAAAACATTTTACACACAAAAAGTCATTCGGCCAAAGTGAACAGGGGGCCGACTGTGGCACATAAAATTCAATGTAGAGCACAATGCTGACAAATAAGGAAACATGAGATGCATCTAATTACCAACCAACGAAGCGAATCGCCACCAATACAGTGGAAGGAAAAATTAACATCCGGCTGTGTTGTGGATAAGTCCACCTATAAAACATTCGTACTTCATGTTAATCTGCCACTTTCGTATGTTCATGAAAAACGATATAGCGGGTTGCTACGTAAGATGATTATTAACTACCTATACCTTAGAATTCATAACTCTATAGTTTCTGAGACATTAATGAACAATGTACCGTGTAAAATATACCTGCTAACTCGTCAACTGACATGTTCAGTGGCATGTTCAGGAGAGTAGTTTTCCACGGTAGATTATTTGACACAATACAGTGTGTACACGGACGTCGGTTGTGTGTAGATTTGCATGGTTTTTGTGTTCGCTGGTTCTCTGGGGACATTTTGTGTGTGAGAGAGCAACGACAGTGATGGGTCCACCAATTACCGGTTAACGGAAATGAGCACGCAGGTGGAACAAGTACAGTAGTGAACGTGTGTGCTAATTCTGAGGTCACATGATATAACAACTCATTCTACCTCTACTCGCCACAACGTTGCTCGTGATGAGAAGTCACGAACCTCAGCCGAAGAAACAGTCACATATGTGAAGGGTGCATCAGTGAAAAAATGGCTGGATGTGAGTCAGCTTGTCGGAAAGGTGCTCGATGACGGAGTATCTTTAACCTGCTACAACAAGACTGGAGCTTGACGCGGTATGACGGCTTGCGCATCTCGATAACCTATTGGGCAAACTGGATGGTGTGACCGCCACACCGACAGTCACTCATGCCAGGCAGACCGATAGGTAGAGGTTTGACAAACCAGTCTCCTGGTCCTCCAGGTTGGGGATTGGAAGATTGGCATCTTTTTCTAAAATATGTACCAACTCTGGTACATTACCACCCACCCGCTGCCTTGCGGTACAGGCTTTTGAGACAAAGGCTTTGGTTGAGACCCCTAATCGTTTTCCTGTCTAGGTCTGGGCGTCTTGACAGTATCTCAGCCCACATACAACCATGAATAATCACAACACAAGGAATTCCATATTGCATCGCAGTATAAACCGGGTCGTTCTATCTGCTGCATACAGCAGGGTGGATAGGCAAAAACAGGTTACTGTTGACCCCTCTCCACCATTCCATCAAATTTAGTTCTCAGGCCCCTCCCCGATCTCCATTTCTGGTGATTATTGAGTAGGTTTCACAAGAGATATAAGTAATCATAATAACGCTGAACCAGTAAGTTCCATCTCTTACCAATGAGCTTCAAGCCTCCATCGTCCATTGCTTAGGCCTAGAATGTGAACAAATATAGGTGCCTTCAAAGTTCGCACGCTAAATTAGATAAGTCAACAGATCGCTCTCGCAGGAACGTTAGACTCGTCGCATTTCGATGTTTGCTGTATCTCGGAGATTAGAATTCAGGACAGTATTCAACGTATGAAGCTAACGGCACCCGCCATGTCTACCCGATGCTGGTTGTACCCGTTAGCTGACTCCACAGCCGCCGCTACAGGTCAGGCTGGAGTAGGTATAATCCTCAGCATGACGGCTGCAGCCGCATACGTACATTGGATTCTTGTTAACAGTAGACCTTGAGCCATCCGCTGGGCAGATTCAATTAGGATGCAGGACTTTCAGAAATTTATTCATTTTGTCTACTTACGCTCCTACTGACTGTAGTGACATCAGCGTCAAGGATACATTTAACTCGAATCTGGCCGCTCTCTTTCGGTCGACGGGTGGCTCTCATATAGTCGTTCTGGCCGGAGATATGAATGCCCAAGCCAGCCGCCTTGATGAGGCGAAGTCTAGTTTAGGTGGCAGATTTGAAGTAGTGTCACATCGCTTGAATAATGGCGGGCGACTGTTGCAGCTGTGTGATGAGCATAAGTTATTTTTAGCCAGCACTAGTTTTAGGCATCATACACGTCACTGCTATACTTGGCGCCCGCCTTCTCCGAATCAGACCTGGTCTCAGATAGACCACATAGCCGTTAGTTACAGGTGGCGGGGTTCTATTCAAGATTGTCGTTCTTATTGGAGCACGTACTTGGATTCAGATCATGGGTTGGTACGTTGTAGTTTTGCTCCTACTTTTCCTGGGTAATGACCACACCGACAGCAACCACCAGATGTTGAGAAACTGGCTGTATCATCGGTAAAGCAGCTTAGAAAGCTGCCTTAGTAGTTCTCACTCCGAAGATCCCAATAGCTGCTGGACTCAAATCTCACAGGCCATTCAGGAAGCAGATACTGCAACAATCGGCACGACGGCACATGGGTTAAACAATCATTGTATCTCGGAGAAATCGCTGGAGTTGTTAGAAGCCAGACAAGTCATATAACAAGTCCAGGAGAGATATCCCTAGGAAACTGAAACGTAGCCTAAAGACTGATCGTGAGGCGTGACTAACGGAAAAAGTTAAGGAAATGGAAACTGCTTTTGCTTCAGGGAACAACGACAAACTCTTTAAGCTGATCGGTGCCACTGGTCCCAGGCGACCGTCTGTCGGTGAAGCTATCAACGAGACAGATGGCACACTCATCTATAATAAGTCTAGCAGGTTAGAGCGTTGGGCGGAACACTTTGAGGGTCAGTCTGGCTGGCATCCAGCTTCTACTGTATTGCCGCCACAAACTTGTAATGTAGCACCCTGGTCGATAGATTTGGAACCACCCACTGAGACTGAGGTCCGCAGTTGCGTTTCAGTTTTCAAACGTGATAGGGCTGCTAGTCCAGGTGATCTCGTGCCGGCACTTTTCAAAGAAGGTGGAGAGGCGTTAGTAGTGGCTTTGACTCAGCTGTTTCAACTTGTGTGGACGACGGAGAACATCCCCCCGTGCTGGGTTCACGCGATAATACTTCCTGCATTCAAGAACGGTATCATAGGGGAGTTAGTTTAACCTCAGTCATTTCAAGGGTTCTGGTATCCACCATACTCCGTCGACTCTCTGCAGCTCGAGAAGCAAACATTAGGAAAGAACAGGCACGGTTTCTCCCTGGGCGGGGTTGTATAGATCCCTTTTTACCCTTTGGCAAATTTTGGAGCAGCGTCATACATATCACCAGGGTTTACGATAAACTGTCTGACAGTCTTAACACCATGAGCGGCGCACGTCAACGCTGTCCCCTTTCTCCATTTTTGTTCAGTTTTGTGGTGGACGATATAATGAAAGGTTGTCTCCGGCAGTCATAAGATGGCAGTGTGGACCTTTTACCTGATGGAAGACTGACTGATCTTGATTATGCTGACGAAAAGATGTTACAGTTTGACACTCTCCAAGTAGCACAAACAACACTAGAGAGTATTTCGTATTGTGCGAAATGCTTCGGGATGCGCTATGGAATCCTTCAATGAAAAGTGCTTCTGCAACATTGCTGTGATTACGTAGATTTAAAGTTAGATAATGAAACCATGGAGGCTGTTGACCGGTTTGTATACCTGGGAAGCTGCATCAGCGGCTTTCTCTAAGGCTGGGATCGTGTTCGTCAAAGTGGGGCACCTCTGGCGACAGAGAGGCATCTGTTACTTTACGGCAGCGAAACCTGGCCGCACAAAGTAGACGTGAACCATTTTCAGTCACTTAACCACCGATATCTAAGTTCGGGTGCTCGTATCAAGTGTCACCAGCGAGTAAGCAACGAGGAGGTTAAGAAACGGGTATCTGGTAGCGATTATCAAACGGGTTATTTCGTTCAATCCTTACGTTTGCACAGATCTAGACTGCTGGGTCCTGTACTGATGGTGGTAACTAGTCGTTTGTCACACCGAACACTCTTTGCCGACGCTGTGGCCGACTGACTCAAGGTGCGAGGTGGACAGACGATGACCTAACGTAGACAAATGAAATCGTTCACGAATGGGTTGGCCACAGTAGATCGGGTTCGTCCCCCAGGTTGGGGCCCTCGCGACTCACAGAGTCGGTGGCTGGAGACGTTATGCGAGATGGTGACTAATGGAGCTAAGTGGCGTGGACGTTGTCGTTGTTTAGCCGAGTTGTCTGTGAAGTGAGTACATTTAATGACGCGGGACTGTGAAGGCCGTAAGGAAGCTGTCTTGCTGATGACACCTTACTTTCACTTACAGCTTGGTTGTTCGTTTGCAAAGTGTAGGCGCCTTGATGTATGTTTGAACACAGACGTAGCTATTTTTAATACTTAGATCATATACCCCTCTGCCTATTTTTTTCTCTTCCTATATAGGTTTTTTTCCCTTCGTGGTTGTGTGACAGTTAAGAATCAATGTGAACCACTCTGATGTATTGCCATCAATGATGACGATGATGAAGTATCTTTGACTGCTCGTTCGAGGTCACGCTAGGCTCTAGTAACTTTCCAGCAGTAGGTGGAACATTACAATACTGAGTTTAACTTGGCCTGAATAGCAGTCAAAATCTGCAAAAACAATATCCCTCAGCTGGAGTGAGAAGCGTTCTAACACTTTGTACTACGTTTTCAGTCCGGAAAACTATTTGCTGCAAGTCACAGAGTTCAAATCCCTCATGAATATATAGTCGCTGAAATACGAGACAATCATTGTAAAGTAGTGATTGTTAGCAAATACTAAGTTGAACATTTCAAGTACTGCATCACGGTTTTAACTGCCCAAATCTTCATTTAGTGACAAAGATGACTGAGCAGTGACAAACTTAACAATCACGATGCTTTCATTGGGGACAGACGGACAATACAGTACACGAGAACAAATATGTACTATCCGTGGTTCTCGGCATGCAGGGTCTCATTGTCATATGGATTCGTTGATTCACGAATATTTGACGACTACGTCAAGCGACGAATTATCTGAAAGATAAAATGCATTCAAATGGAATCAATACTTTATTTAACCAAATAATAAACAGGTTTTGTTTCACTGTGACACATCCGATAGGTTAAAGAATTACAGTATCCAGTTAAACTTGATATAAACCGGAAGACTAACCTGGAGAAGACCAGAAGCAGGCAAACGGTCGCGTACAGCAGGCAGAACGGATACTACACTGACCAAGACCACAAAGATGAGATTGAGACTGACCATCGCCTTGTTTAAACCACACTCGGGGGCGCCAGCATAGTAATGGTAGAGTAGACCAATTCCAACTCCGGAAAGTACGTAAAAACAGAAAGTGGAAACGACAAGACCGACCGCGTAACGCTTTTCCCCAGTATCCTCCAAACGTGTAATCCAGGCAGAATTCCACGAATGAGCAAAATCAATAAGTGAAATTAACTGGATCAAAATGAACAACGCACCGCCAATCATCCCAACTACCATCCAGGTCTGTGTGAATCCTTCCACTGGAATGAAAAACGCACCAACGATCAAGGCAATCCAGATGAGGAACTTGAAGAACCAAAATCCACTTTGTATTTTCGCACGTGGATCCCGAGAAGAACGTACGCACAACATGAGTAGGAAGAACAAAAAGTAGAACATAGCTGTTGCGAAACATAAACGATAGACAGCACCAAAACCGGTGATCGCCTCGCAATCCAGTCCACTTTGAATGTTCGTATTTATCACACCGAGTTTGAATGGTGTACAAAGCGCAGGAATTTTGGTAAGACCAACACGAACTTGCGGAATCAAGGCGATTGACGACAGAATGGTAGTCAGAATCAGTATTACACTAAACATGATGCGTGACGAGGTGGAACTTTTGCAAGGCGGTAGGCAATGACAACACAGACTCGCCGCAGACGAACAGAAACAACATGCTACAGAGCTAACAATGCAGCCCATAGTTCTTGAGGTTCAAATGAAACGGTCAATAAAGGGGTGAAGAAATTCCTGCGAAAAGAAAAAAATATCGACAACAATTTATTTGGCATGAGATGTTAATACGAGGGGAAGTCAAGAAGTAATGCCAATGTTTTTAATTCTGGCGAAGTTTTTCATAAAATTACCTGAATTTTTCCCAGTTATAAATGATTATATCAGTTACGTTATGTTTGTTTCTTAGTTTGTTTCTTACTTTTCATGTTTTTAGACTCACAAGGAAAATTCAAAATGGCTGCCCCCGTAGAGTTGCGTCAAAAACAAAGAGCAGTGATTGAATTCCTTGTTGCTGAGGGGGAAACCCTCATGAACATTCACAGACGATTAACAAATGTGTTTGAGGACAATACTGTAGGTTATAGCAATGTATGCGGGTGGGTTCATCGTTTGAAGGATGAAAAAGTGGGAACTATGATCGTAGCCGACAAACCCCGTTCTGGCCGTCCATCCGCGTCTGTCAATCCTGCCACTAAAGCAAAAGCAGATGCTCTGATCAGAGAAGACAGACGTATAACTCTTGATGATTTGGCAGAAAACCTTGGAGTGAGCCATGGAAGTGCTTACAACATAGTCCAGTCACTTGGCTTTTCAAAAGTGTGTCCTCGCTGGGTACCGAAAGGGCTGA
>JTDE01004860.1:32164-42235 GCA_014338405.1 Paragonimus skrjabini miyazakii
TATAAGGACTTGAAAACGATTTCGGACGTGAAGCATAAAAACTAAGCCTTCACTTTGTTAAAAACATTGTTACCATAAATAGACCACGTCAAATTGTGACCTAACGTAACAGACAAATAATAAACAGATTACGACCCTAGATGAAACTTGTTTTCAACTTGTATTTGGAGCAATCACCAAATGTTAAGTAAAGTTCAGAAGCTTAAATTGTTGTGCTAGCCACAATACCATCAACCTTACTTTATGTATGACGGAATAATCCAATACAAACGTTTGACCACAACCCCGTACGAATGGTATTCAGCCCGCCCAATCATCTTGATAGAAGAAACGGAAACAGTAATCGATAACCCCGTCAATAGAGCTTCATAAATGAGTTGAAACATCTGACTTCACTTTAACAACTCAGCAGGGAGTCATCAATCGGAGCAGCCTAGTTGATTATTCTTTCGAAGGGATCGAGCAAAGTGGACTCCACGAGAGGATGCTGTGGTTAACCGTTTGGATATGATTATTCTGGCATGTTTACTATAAAGTTAGTGGCGTTGTGGTTAACACGTTAGACTCCCAACCACAAGCGTGAAAATCCCGATTTAAACGAGGATATACACTAAGGATGAGCAATAATAAGAGCGAAACTCAACTCCAGCACCTTAGTTTGAGGTGGATCAGCCGAAAGACGTATCCGAATGCGGAGACTACAGCCAAACGTGCGTGGTTTTAAATTTTAAGCAAACATCAAATGGTTGCTGGTGGTATGTTTTTTAAGAGAGGGTACAATGTTAACAGAGTTGAACAAACGAGAGCGACCAGTTAATTGAGTCATATCGTCTTGCAGAGCGACAGAAAAGTATAGCTCCGAATACTGAGTGCCGAAAACGACATCATGAGCTTACCTCAGCGGAAATTAGTATTTCGGAACAGACAAAGCGACCAGATAAAAGTGAAAGAAAAATGGAGGAATTGTACTCTGGAGAACAGTCGAACTTGTGACGAGTGAAGAAGACGCTTGACTATTTCAGAATACAACCCAAAAAATATGTTAAAAAAGCCGCCCGACAATACTGTGAAAGATGGTTGAATACCGCACTCCTTAGGAAACTGTTATCAGGTCTTTACACATCCAAATAATATATAATGATTATGAAGAATAAGAAGCGGATAAAATGTGAATAAACATTTCTCATTGTTGTCACGCTGAACGAAAACCAACTGGATGTTGTTCTATACTGTTGCCGGGTATTTGAAAAACACGGTTTGTCATTTGCGTCAACGCCAATGACGAGGCGCTAGGTTAGTGCCATCGAAGGTTAAATGATTGCACAAACTAATTTTCAATACATAATGCTGGACAACGTAACCAAGTTGCGACCACCGTAACTGTTTTTGCAGTCGATGTTGGATTGATTCTGACTGATTCCTCGGCGCACGGCTTATAACGCTAAAGGAACGAACCGGATCAGTTTGGGGACTCACATCAACCAGATGAGTGGTCATCGAAGTGTTCATCGATTTTATTAAATCGTTTCTCTGTCAGGCCGAATGACGTTCCACCCGCGCAAGCACTGAAAGTACCTTGGCCTCAGTTTAGCGAGTCGTCATTGGTGCTGACGCATATGACAAGCAATGTTTTCCAAATACCCAGTAACAGCATAGAGCAAAGTCCAGTCGGTTTCCGTTTGGTATGAGAAAAAATGAAAAGCGTTTATTCAAATCTTGTTCGTCTTCTTGCTCTTCATAATCATTAGTTATTTCACTTATTTTACTTATTAGATGTATAGAGATCTGATGACACTATCCCGAATTCAATTGTTTGTAAATCCGTTTTCCTGGTGAAAACCTAATGGGGATTTTTAGTCTAAACTTTGTGAAACAGTTCCTCGTTATTGGTGTAGTTGCTAATGTAAAAGAGTAGCTGAGACCGACTGCATCGCAATTGTTGTCCCGGGACAAAATTGAGCCAACGGTAAGTCGAGACTGACAGTATGCAAACTGGTGTGAAGTTGCGCGGATGTTCCACAACAGTGAGAAGCTTTTCAATAATTGTTAACGCCACTGATGTGTACGTGACTAACTATTAGCTGAATGTATCCTTCTTCTGTATTCGTGTTACGCTAACAGTCCTCAAAAGGTCAACAATCCATCTATGTGGTGCATTTTGTGAATATATCCGTGAGACAGCCAAAATTTCGGCGTGCAAGTGAAGAATAGCCGGCGACAATCCATCTGACCCTCCATCTTTAAATGGTAACGCTTCTGCGTAATGAATATGGAGGGTGATGCCGGTTGAATAAAGCAATTAGTATACAGAAGATAAGGAAACGTGCGGCGAACTTCCAAAACTACTGTCAATCTTATTACAGGACAAAAGGGTTATTGTATAAGGTGGTTGGCCCCACTTGAATGCTCCATAACCTTCTAGATTTCGTGGCAGTTTGTAATACTGAGTAATGTAGAAGAGTACGTAGCAAAATGAATGATTAGAGTCCAAACCGCAAGGTGGTTGACATTACATGACACATCAGGGCCGCAATGCCGTTACAACGAGACTAGACCTTGACGTGAGTGGACGGCTTGTGCGTTTCGATAGCCTGTTTAGCTAAGCTGGACAGTGTGATCCTACCGACATGGTCATTCATGCCTGACAAGTCAACAGGTAGAGGTCTGACGAACCACGGTCACCTTGTCTTCAGGCTGGAGGTTCGAAGAAAGCTGACGTAATGTGCAACAGAGCAAGGGGTTCAACAAACAATAAAAATGAGGAAACAAAAAACCATGCGCCAGAGGTCCAGTAGGTCAATAACACAACTTACACAATCAGACACAAAGCTGCATTACACAGCCCTCTTTAACTAAACAACGACCCCAGTAGTCTACGGTCTATATGAACCAACCAGTGTTAGTGGTGCCAAAAACCATTAGATGCATGTGCAGACGTTGGTTTGTATGTGTGTGTGTGTGTGTGTGTGTGTGTGTGTGTGTGCAAAAGTCTGGAATGCTAGTGATCCGAGAAATTAGAGACCTTCTGACGCGAGCAGAAGCTGGCTGGACGACTAAAATAACGTCGTTGGAAATATTGCCCGTAATATTCAGTTTTTTGCGGAGCTAGAAACATAATACTTTCATAGCGTCTCCGCCTCCAGGTACTCCGATATGAATCAGTGGCACTGGGTGTTTGATTTGGTAGCAAATTCAACTTCAGTTAGACAGTCGGAATGTTGTCTGTTCCAATCGCGCAAACTTATGAGATAGTGAGAGTGTGTGAGGTGTGTTGTGTTGAAGTAGCTAGTAGCAATCAAGTGACTAGGATGGTTGCACCGACTTGTTGTACAATAGTGGAATGATAGAAGAGAAGGCTGTACAGAGAGGGAAGGGAGAAATGATAGAAAGGAAACAGGACAGAAAAGAAATGACACGAATGAAGGTACACGGGGCTATATGTGCCAGACTACCAATGGCCATCTTGGAATAATCCAGTCATCTAGTTATTTCTTGAACTTATCGACTGACGGTGCCAGGACAGTCATTGCCGATAGTGCATTCCACGTTGAACAGACTCGGACAGCAAAACTGTGCCGTCTAGATAAGAGGCTACTACGTGGTATAGAAACCATTATACTTACGGCCTCTGAGACACACTGTATCGGCGACTGTGAAAAGGTTTTTGTTGGGGGTGATTCGAGGAGCATACGATTTTGTATTTTAGTATCGTCTAATCAGAGATCATCTGCTCACGAACATAAGGGACTCGTATGAAAATCGAGCGACAAGAATATACAAAACGCTCACTAAACAGTAGTGAGAGTTAAATTGCCCGGGTTGCAACCGTACAGTGACCCAAAGTAGCAATGGGCAAAAATATCAGCAGCTATTGCAAAGGAGCACCGCAGATACTAGAAAAGTGGATTTCTGCTGAACTAATGAACAAACATCGACCGATCTCCCATGACTAGGAATACGACAGAGGTGGTCGTGAAGTGAAACGCAAACGTGTGAAGTCAGTGTAAAGATTATCTTGCTTGCTTCCTCAAACGAACCAAAGAACTGGAGAAGGCGTTTTTACCAGGTAACAAACAGGCGCATTTTTCCCTGATTCGTGGCTGCGGTGACCGTCGGTAGGATGTCAGAGACTATATGTAAAAAAGATGGCTTAGGAATTTACAGCTCGTCGCGGTGACTTGATAGATGGGCTCAGTACTTCTTAGTACAATTCAACTAGTCTAAGGCAGTTCAGTCAACTGCGGATAATGAAGACTGGTCAATTATGATACTCCAGACGATCCTCCATCGGAAACCGAAGTGGATTTAGAGCTTAAATTGTTAAAATATAACCAAATCCAAAGTACGGACCTTATTTCAACAGCGATGTTCAACTTGAAATTTTAATTACGCCAAATACTGTGGACATCCACCGTGATTTCGGTAGCGATGAAGTAAACCATAATTTGATCACGGAGTTTACGCAGCTCCTTATATATATATATATATATATATATATATATATATATATATATATACACTAGTCATCACAAAACGGGATAACTGTAAACTACAAGAGATGGAGAATAAAAGAACAAAATTAAACCGGAGCACGCGGAGATGATCAAAAAGAACGTCATAGACTCCTATTGTTGACCATATTAAACAGCCTTTTTAACCAAAGGTCTCTCCGTCTTTAAGGTCCTAACGACGAAATCGGAAACGTCCACACTGGCGATTAAGCGCCAGACTCTATGTTCTCAAAACAAACCGTACATTGGTCGCTAGATTGCAGATTCCAATCTAACTTACTGCCTATAAAAATGCCATGTACCGTCAGTGGTGAACTGACGCTCGCAAAATATGATCGAGACAACAAAGATGATGAGGACGAGCGGCCGTAAAAGTACGTCCGTTTTGCAAACACGCCGGCTAATTTTGTCACTACGAGTGAGGTGTTCACACCACACGCTATGTTGTGCGACGCACGTTCTGATTATTAATTGTACCCATGTGCTGCTAATAACTCACTGTACATGAATCATGTTTTCTTCTCTCTCCCGTTTTATATACAGTGAAACATACAGTCCGAGTTTTCATCCTCTGATGTTTGGTTCGGATACAACAATTTGCTTCGCATACTTTCAATCTCCCAATAGAATGGTTTCTGCGATTCGAACAATCCAAAACTGATTCAAACTGATTCATCGCAGTAGTGGTTTCACTGGTGACGAACGCTGGAGAATTCTGTCTGTTGAATCCCTGAATCTTGACAATGCGTCGATTGACCATATCACTTCATACGTATATTTATTCGTTTCAGATTGTGCACCATTTTCATCCGTGAACGGAACTTTGGAGTCCTCGAACGTAAGTTCCGAAAGTGAAACCTTCTCAGACACTTACATTTTATGTTTAAACAAGAAACAGGAGATAACAGATCACGTCATATAAAGATTGACGTATCCCACAAAAGACTGCTGTTATTGCTGAGGAGTATCGAAAGACTCTGTCCGAAATACTGCTATTAACGGGTTGCAGTCAAATGCCACGAGAGTGTTTGTTGAAGCGAAAGACCTTAAACCCTCAGACGGCGTTCAGAAAAGCTAACTCAGTTTGCAGCCCAATTATTTTCCACACAACGCCGCCAAAAACAGCAACAACATACTGTCACCCACCAATCCTATCAAATAGTCACTGCACTGACTTCCAACCGCTCCCGTTACTCTTTCAGATGCGGAAGACACCCACGTCCGAAATGTCCCGCAAAAGGTGTAGTATGCAAGAACTACGGGGAACTGGAAAGTTCCAAAAGGTTTACAAATCCAAAAGCAGCAAAAACTGCAGCTGTTTCATTTTTATTGTTATCATCTGCAAAAACTGTCGCTGCACCCATCAGCCTTGTTTTTGTTGTTGTTCAAGTAAAGCCAAACGGGATACTCCAACAGGATATAGCGAACACCGGAAATTCCGACAGCTACACACCGTCTTCGATCGTGCAAAGTTAAGATACTAATTAGGAGGAACAAACCTCCGTTTACTCCGTGTAATGTTGCGGCTGCCCAAGTAAACTCCTTGCCTCGATTTGAAATTTGCAGACCAATTGCTGCATTCTTTAGATACCACTCAGCTCCAGATGAGCGCTTCGTCAGAATGAAGATAGAATAATTGTTAAGATAAGGAATAATCCAGCCATCCAGATCCCCTCGAATCTTGGTTATGATGAATGAAAGACAAGGAAAAAGTCGTTAACTACAGACAAATTACTAATCGATTCACATATCTCGATTCTCACTCACTGCTTAAAATGTAAGCATGGGCCGAGAAAAATCCCCAAGTATGAAGTGTATTCAACCCTTGACCTTCAGAGTACATATCACTAGGTCACCACTCAAAGTGGGAAAATGATGTATATGCTTTTTGAATGCTGTGGGAATTTATATCAGTTTCGTCGTACTTTTTTACGCGGCGCGAACAAAGCCGACTGTTTCCAAAGGACAATCGATCCCCTGATAAAAAAAGAAGGCTTAACCAACACTTGCACTTACAGTGATACTACTATTTGTGACAGAACCAAGAACACGAGCCAAACCTTCGAAAATTTATGCGCACGCCACATAAACACAAATTGAAAATCAAAAAAAGTAAAACTGTGTTCTCAATAGATCAAACAAAGTAAAGTTTCAAATGGACTCAGTAAACCCGGAACTAAAAAGGCTACCGGATTTTTCCACATAAAAGCCTATTGAAGGAATGTCTTCGTATTACTCTATTTCTCATTCTTATGAATTCCTGTACCTGATAATGTCGAGAAATCATACGCGAATTAGAAGAAAGAATGGACAAAAGCCGTGATCAACACTGCTGATTACAGTGTAACTTTTGAGATGAAAATAGATAAGTCCAAAGGTGTAATTGCAGCGACACTTAACCATAATGATAAACTGGTAGCCTTTTTCTCCAGGATGTTGACAAATGCAAAGACATATCGTTCTTCAATCGAAATGAAAGCATATGCACTCGGTGAGACAGTGGATAGGTGGATACTTTCTACTGGGGACCCACTTCCTGTGCATCACCGACCACAAACCAGTCGCTTTTATGTATAGCGTAAATCAGAGTAAAATTAGGGATGAAAAAAATCAACGTTGGAAAACTGAACTGGTTCCATTCCACTACGACGCTGTTTGATGTCCCATGAAAGATACCCAAGCAGCCGATTTCTTCTCTAGCAGTTGCCGATATCTTAATGTTTACACTACGGACTCCAAACAACCTCCACACAACTCACTGCGTCAATCGAGAGTTAGATGTACGGTTTATTTTGTTGACAGCATTCTACAGAAAATATGTTGGCTCCAAATCTAAATTCAATCGGAGCAAAGGACATATTAGAAGCCTGTTTTGCGCACCACGTTACGATTGCGCAGTATCCCGTGCATGCTGCAAAACCATGACTTTGAAATACGGTGCTGATCATGAGTCCTCCTCTTTCAGCCACTCATAATTAATGTTCACTCACAGCTGTTGACGAATATTCGCGTTTCCCCTTTGCATCCGAATGTCTCAATCTACTGTCACAGACTAATCATGACAATCACTTTCATCGTTTGAACTACCGTCAATCATACATTCTCGACGTGATTCAGTGTTCATGACAAACTCTGTTATGGTTGGCGTGATCTGCGATGTAACTCAGACTGCCTGAAATTTCTGTGCTATCACTGTCTATTCCTAGTTCTGCTTTTTTCGGCGTCATGTTATCCGTTATTGATTAACGCACTGTTCTATTAAATGTCGTAACGAGTTATCTTCGTTCGCAGTTTTCAGTATTTTGTAGTTTGTTTACTTCCTATTAACAATATCGCGCGTGAGATCTAGCAATGCTGGGATTTCGCAGCTATACACCGGGGCAGCAAACACTTGCGGCCGTCACGGGATCAAAACATCTGTACAGAACGATATGCAATGTCATACGTGCCAGAAGAGGCACCACTTCAATTAGAATTAGTCTTTAAACAAGTACACAGCCTTAGTTTTCTCTGTTGTCGCAATCACTAAAAAAATCAGTAGCTCCCTCGATTACACATATAAAGAAGATTGAGGCAAAGCTTGGGGAAAAAATTCCCAGAGAGAACTTTGTCTGAAGAGTCAATTTCCCACACCACCTACAAATGAACCAGGCAAACCATCCATAGCATCTTCTTTCTCCTGGGGTATCATAAACAGGCTGGACTCCGAATCAACTAGAAAGTTGCTCGGTCTTCTGGTAACTTTGCTCGCTAAGCCCAAACAGTGCTTGAAAAAAACATTAGCCCTAAAATCTACTAATGTCAACTTAAAAATCATTTCTCTTGACCGCATATTGTAAAAGAAGGGAGGAAAGTGATCAGCGAGTGAAAGTCAAACCTGAAACCATGACCGACCGTTAGCTATATCTGGGAATTACGGTTGTAGTTTCCACACCCGTAGTGTCTACCCAGGAACCTGTATCTTTAGTATGAAGTAGAAAAGTCGCTCTGACAATGTCTATACAAAACACAACTCTTCAAGCAAGAGCGGATATGTTGGCAACAACGAAGTTGCAAAGAAATCGTACTCCTTGTTACTCGTTTTAAAGTATACTAAACGGCCGCTCATGAAGTTCTTCCTAGCCACAATTGAACACCACAGAATTTTGTTGGGGTCGCCCTCAACGAATTAGTCTTTTTAGACGAGACCCAAGGGTGAAAAGTCAGGGCTTCGACTGGATTCGAGCAAGCGACAGAAAAACCATGCCTCAACGCCCCATCCGGTACCTAATGCACCACCTCATTCGAAGTTCTTTCCTAAGAAGACGAGATAGCTGAATCTTTCAGAGGTGAAAACTTCCAGTCATTCTCTCAAAAATAAAGGGACACTGACCACAAGCGCCGATCAGGCGCTTCGTAAGATCAAATCCAGCCGCCACCCACAGTCCACCCGTCAATTTCGGGTTGAGTCTTCCAAGTTCTTCGACGCACTCTTCCCCTTCTCATTTCGTAAAAAAAAACGACGAAGTAGCATCCGGGTGCCTCTATGAAAACTGTCTGAGTTCAGTCGATAAACCCCCAGAAATCCGATGATTTGCTTACGGTGCAAGTCCTGACATATCTGAACCCACGGAGATTTGGGTCACAGCCAACATCAGTGACAACAAAGTGAGTGCGTCCGGATACTCAGCATACCGAACCGACTCCGCCAGACAGAAAGTGAAGACCCTGTAATCAAAAATTAGCCTCTCGTCAGCCACAATAACCGCGGAATATCAGTCCTCTGATGAATGTGATGTCCTGTGGCGAACTATGAGAGCGGATCCTCAGGCTTATTATCGACGCCGATACTGCTGAAGGCGCGGACACAGTTTGTCGGTGTCTTGATGCAGCAGACTCTTTCCTTGCCGAACCTAGTTATCACTAATGAGTTATCACTAATGTTATCACTAATGGTAGACATAATGAGCAGATCTCAGTTGTTGATGGCTGCAACGACCAGCAAAAATGACCATGGCTTCTAACTCCAATAGAACTGACTTTAACGGCCTGCGAAGATTTTTCGGTTCATTCCCTCCTGAACGTAAGTATGTAAACCCAAACTACTGAGCACCACAAAACGTAAACTGAAAAGCGGTTGATTTATTCGTACAGCACAAACAGTGCACATTTGCTCCTCGCACACCGCTTCCCCACAGAATATGTCGTCTCCTTATTCACAAAACGTAGACTTAGAGGAAACTCAAGACTTGAACCATTTCCATGCTGTTTAACAAAGGTACAAACAGGAAATCTGTGGACACATTGAAGTCATACGAGAAAGGATCCTACTGATAGCTGATGGGAACAAAATCATTTTGCAAAGGCATTTGCGTTGACTGAAGAAAAAACAAATTTTTGACTTTTTCTGTGCGACTGCCGACGGATAGACATTTTCTGACCCACAGTTTGAGCCGAGGAATGCATGAAGACCTAATCAGTGATCCACAATGTTGCACCGACGAACTGGCGAGCACCCCTTTCTCAGCGAAACTTTCACCGGCCACTCATGACATCTAACCTTCCTCTACTATTCATATAT